>JAWQFJ010021250.1:0-20681 GCA_034096865.1 Theodoxus fluviatilis | reverse complement strand
GGCAGAAATAGACCTTAAGTATCCTAAAATGTACAAGACCACTCAAATTTCATGAACTATCATCCATTTTTATACAATTTACAGTGCAAAATATGAAGCGAGGGAGTTTACAGAAAAGAACGTTATAATTCCTTTACAAACACGTAGTAACGTCAGTTGCCAAATGAATGGCTCAGATGGTAAAGCGCTGGACAATTGTAACGTTAGGTCATGCGTGAACGGATTCGAATCCGCGCTGAAACTTTTTTCGAACCCGACCTGTTTTTTGTGTTTTTGTGTGTGTTTTTCCCCCCCTCTTTTCTCAAGAGATTGCGGGTTTGAACCCAATTTTTTGTGTGTGCCAAAACCTGGAGGTTCAGCGCCAGCGGTTTTTATTAGTCTGTCTGTGTGTGTGTGTGTCTGTGTGTCTGTCTGTCCCGTCTCCACAGCCTATATCTCAAAAACTACTGGACGGATTTCCTTGAGATTTTGCACACTGACTGGAAGTTAGGTCCCATTCAATATTATCAAATTTTCAGAATCGAGGTTTGAAAAGAAAGTGACTTTTTTACATTTTGGTGTTTCAATGAAAACGATTCAACAGACTCCATTTTGCAAAATCTGTGACGTTATCATTTGACGTCGAATAATGTGACGTCATTTGCGAGGAGATTTTTGAAGGAGGGTGAATAGAATAGAATAGAATAGAATTCTTCGGCTTGCTTAGGCGTCCAGGGCCTGTATGCACGTCGGTCCGTTTAGTGGACTAATCGCGTTTATCCTCAGGGGCGGATCAGTTCATTTTTTTGGGGGGTGGGTTTCCAAACTTTTTTAAGACCGGGAAGGAAGGGGGATTTTAAGGCGCCTATATACATACCCGTTTGCAAGCAGATTTTGCTCTCGATCCGGCACCGGATCGGCAGCAAAAATACGCTTGACATCCACACGCAACGATTACACCGAGACCGCGCAATCGAGCGATTTTCACTTACGTGAAGCGAGGTCAGAATTTAGAGTTACGGCCTATCCTATACGAATTTTCGCGTATAAAGTTATCGCACCTCCGAGGTCCGATAGAGCCTAAACGCGTGTAAATAATATTACGGCGGCCATTTTTTTTCTCCGAGCACGACAACGGCGTTTTCTGCGAAGAAACAGGATTTTCCGGGACCGAACTAAGCCATGAACAGCATTAATTTATCAAGGCTGTATGCTGAATGCATCAGTAGGTCGGGAAAGTTTCAACTTTTTACACATCGAATGCAGGTCAACGCAGATATACGTACGCGGCAAAGAATCTGCACCACCGCTTCGTTGCGTGCATGTTTGCACAGAAAACGCTGTATTTCGGGATACTAGAAACCCCATCCAAAGAAAATGTAAGCCATGAACAGCATTAATTTCTCAAAGCTGTATGTTGAATGCATCAGTAGGTCGGGAAAGCTCCTATATTTTAAAATCCGACAGGCAGGTCTCACGCATAGACTACACGTGGAAGCGTTGTTGCCATGGCTCTGAAAAGGGCCGTAACTCTAAATTCTGACCTCGCTTCACGTAAGTGAAAATCGCTCGATTGCGCGGTCTCGGTGTAATCGTTGCGTGTGGATGTCAAGCGTATTTTTGCTGCCGATCCGGTGCCGGAGTGTTAATTCAGCGTTTATGACATGCCAAAGGAAAGCAAAGCATGTCATAATAGGAGCTTCCTGAACCTATCCATCATGTTTAAAATATATGGTTGATTGTTCCTGGGCCGATAGCTTAGAAATGGATTTACATGCTTTACAAACACTCCGTCATTGCAATTCTCTAATGGCTCAGCTGGTAGAGCGTTCGACTCTTGGTCATGCATGACCAGGTTTGATTCTGCGCTGAAACTTTTTTTTTCTTCTCTTTTTTCGAGAGGTTGTGGTTTTGTTGTGTTTTTATGTGTGTTTTCCACCTCTTTTCTCGAGAGGTTGCGGGTTCGAACCCAATCTTTTCTTAAATGCCAAAACCTGGAGGTTCAGCGCCAGCGGTTTTTATTGGTATTTCCGTGCATGCTCTTGTTCCATCCAGCTCATTCATCCCATTCATTCGTGACTGTTTGTCAACCCATTCTACCGTTTCCATCAAACATCTCTGTCTTAATGTCTGGTTCACAGCTTCATTAGATGATCATATTGTCGGAAGAAATGGAGAGAGAGGCCTAAGCGTCGATTTCACTGTTTGCTTGGGAGATAAGTGTAACGACATTTCTTGGGAGTGGATATCAGGTTTGGCGTCCAGTTTGTTGTTGCGCGTGAGTTGGGCTCGATCTTCAAGGGTGATTTGAACACACGCTTGGATCTGAAGGATCTGACCCTGACCAGATTACTTTGGGGTAGCCTAGCCCGCCCCCCCCCCCCCCCCCCCCCCCCCCCCCCCCCGCCGGGGGTGTTTGGTCAAAATAGACCCACCGCGTCTTCCTACGCAATTCGTAAGAGGCGAATAACTAGGGATATCGTGACTTGCACTTACTCTAAACTGTTCTAGTCACTTTCGTGCTCAATGGCCTTACATGGTCTACAAAGGCTGGCAGGCCGTAAAACTCATCCCTCCCTCCCGGGATAGCCTCTGTAGCTGCTTGGAGGAGGAGCTAATGGAGCAAGCTCCGAAAGACCAGCAGCCAGAAGTTTCAGCTGAAGAGGAAGCATGGAGCGGCTGTGGCCTTATGCTACACTCCTCTCATTTGTAATAGCGTAACACTCTTGTTCAATGCAATACACACCATGGCAACACAAACATGCATTGTAAATATTAAAGTGCTTCATTCTAAACCGAAAATCAAGCCAACTGATAAAGTTTCAAACATTTAATTAATCAACGAAGTGTAAGTACGCCATCTCACCAACACCATTACTCGCTGTGGAAACACATGGAAAAAGCAAAGACTAAAGGGAAGAAGGGTCTCTGTTTCTACACCATGCGGCGTCCTACAAAAATAACTTCTAAAGCTGGTGGAAGCACCTTGCTACCGGGGAAAAAAAGGCAGGGCATTATGACACCTCCCATGACCCGGAGCTAATTACATGGCTTGGGGAGTCGAGAAACAGGAGGAGACGAGGGTGGGGTTGAAGTTAGAAGGGAAAGGGATGTCGGAGGTTGGGTTGGGGGTGTGTGTGTGTGTGTGTGTGTGTGTGTGTGTGTGTGTGTGTGTGTGTGTGTGTGTGTGTGTGTGTGTGTGTGTGTGTTGATGACACACGGGGTTGCCTTCAGGAAAAGGGAGGACTGCAAAGGGATTGGGGTAGGGGGTTTGGCATTGCATGGGGTCTCATCGTTGGGAGAAGGCTTCTGCCAAGTCTTGCATGAAGTCGTGTCGCATTTTCAACGCCCCTGCACCTCCTTGAGCAGGCGTTATCAATTATGAAGAGTGGCATTCTACACGGACTTGGTTCCGGCAGTGGGGGCCATTACTGGAATTGCCGTCCCACCCTGTATCACCCCTTCCCTGGGGACTCCGGACAGGAAGGGGCTGCTGTGACCTTTGACCCAACCCACGACAAAAGGCTGCGGGTGGCAGCAGGTAAGGCTTGATGAGTCACAACTTGACCTCTGACCCCTTCGTCCTTCATTCACACTCAAGCAGTTGTTGGGAGAAATCTGCCGTTTTAAATAAAAAGTAATGCTGAAACAAATTTCCCTAATTTGCTTCTGTAGTTTCGTTTTATGTATCTAGAGATTTTCATAATCTCAATCTATTCAGTCTATATTTTCTCTGTGCAAGTGTGCGTGCGTGTGTGGGCGTGTGTGCGTGTGTGCGTGTGTGTGTGTGTGTGTGTGTGTGTGTGTGTGTGTATGTGTGTGTGCATGTATTTGTGTATGTGTGTGTATATGTATGTGTGTATGCGTGTGTGTTTCGAAGTGTTGGTGTGTGTGTGTGTGCATGTGTGTGTGTGTGTGTGTGTGTGTGTGTGTGTGTGTGTGTTTGTGTGTGTGCGCGTGCTTTTCTTGCTGTTCCATTCAATGAAAATCTACATTACCTTCTTCGGCACTTGTTCCGGTTGAGAAGATGACTGAAAAAGCCAACAAAAGTTTTTTTTTCTAAATTAAGCTTTCAACACAACAAAAAGTGCATGCTTGTGTAGCTATGTTATGAATGAAAGTCAACAAAACTGTTTAGTTACTATGCTTTCAACACAACAAAAACTGCATGTTTGTGTAGTTACATCATGAATGAAAAAACAAGCAAAAGTGTTTCACTAAAATACACTATCAACACAACAAAAAGGACATGTTTGTGTAGTTACATAGACTCACTTTTGCTTCGCATGTGAGTCAAAAAACCGACAAAAGACTTTAACTTAAATACACTATAAACACAACAAAAAAGATATGTTTGTGTAGTTACATCATGAATGAAAAAACCGACAAAAGATTGTAACTTAAATATACTATCAACACAAGAAAAAGTAGGGCCTACATGTTTGTGTAGTTATATCATGAATGAAATAGCAAACAAAAGATTTAAACTAAAATACGCTTTCGAAACAAAAGAAACTGCATGTTTGTGAAGTGTCGTTATGAATGGGAAAAAATATATATATACAGTCAACACAACAAAAAGTGCATGTTTGTGTAGTTATTTCACACTCATTGACAACCATTCACACGTCCTATCATCAGCCAAACATTCGAGTTGTCCTGTGTCAATTCACTACGCACCTTCCCTTACACCCCTCTCACGTACTTTTCATCTCTGGCAAAACTCCACTCCCCATTGCAACGCAGAGTTGCTGCAGGCAACTGAAGCTATGAAGTATTCATTACTTTCCATCCAGTTCATTCACCGGAGTGCCAGCAATACACCAACAGGTCGATACGGCGAGGCTTGCAGTAAGGGTTGCAGGTGCTGCGGCTTAAGTGCATCGCGCCCACAGCATTCAGCACCAGCATAGGAAACACTCTACTTTCACAGGTATCATATCTGGTATGTAGATGAACAATTCTTGAGTGAGAATGGAATTTAGTGCAGTGGCTCGACCTGTGCGAGGAGACTGGTTCATTCCCTGCTTGTTCAGGATGACTCGATTGCTATCTTGCATCATTAACTGTGAGTAGCTAGATTTCTGCATCCCCCCCCCCCCCCACCCACCCCCATAAAGTTGTTGTCTCGTATTCATGTATAACTGCATGGAACGTATCAGCAGACTACTACATTCTCATAACAACATTCGCATGATGCTTGTGGGCTATATGCAATAGTTCAACGAATGAGTATCAATACTAGTTACTACTCAAGATGCGTTCATCTTCGGATTTTAGGAACAGGACAAACAAACGTCTCCGAAAAGTGGATTAAAACCCATCAGACCATTTCTAGAGCATCCATGTCCGTTGAAATTAGATATGCCTGGACCAAAGAAAGTCATTCATGAACACATCATTCCATCATTGACACAATTTCTGAGTGGAAAGTTCTTCCATCTCGTTGAACTTCTCGAAACACTGCTGAAATGTCAAGCAAGCCGCCACGAAAACACAGCCAGCATCAAAATCAGCGCTCTCTGATATATGTGCTTGCAAGCGGAAAGAGAAAATAGATCACGAACCTCTCAGCAGGCAGACAAACAAGACGCGCTTTGACAGTCTTTCAAAGGCGTTTCTGCGTCAAGGTCAATGATTTTCGGTTGAGCGATTCGCCGACGCCTTGAGTCAAGTGAGCTGAAGACCTGGGACAAAGCAATTCTTGCAATTTTCCCACAGCGGAACCTCCTTATTCTATCACATCAGACACCCACAACCTACATCATTCCCTTCCTGTCGAAGGCTGTATTGAACGCGCCCAAGTGGCCCTCAGAACGTCATTCCACGGAAATTCATCCGTCGCTATGTGGTGCAAACCCAATTAGTCGTACCGTACAAACCAACAAACTACTGGTGGATGCCGAAAGAACTAAACTAAAAACCATCTGGGTCAGAGTGACCATGAGTCCTCAACAGGACTGATGCAAGTTAGTCCACACCAGACGTAAACCTACTCATAATTTGCCGATGCTTGCAACTTAGAAGTGACTACTTATAGCAACCTGCCATTGCCGAGACATCAGTATCGTATCTCATAGCCAGCAGAACAAGAAAATAACTATTTCATCCTGTCAGGGATCTAGTAACCGAGAAAGGGCCCAGCACCTCCAGCCGTGAGTCATCGACAGGGAAGCGGAGCGCTCACATCGAGAGATTTACATCAGCAATCCATGAATGGCCAACCATTCCATGTCATGATTCACTGTGGGGCATGACCCATCTAGACTGCCTCTACGACAGCGCAGATAAACGCATGCAGCGCTACTGCTTCTGCATCAGTCGCGGCAAAATGCAAACTGGGCGATTCTTCAGGTTGTGAAGAGGACCTTCCTGCTTATTTTGTGTGTATGAAGGACTTCTGTAAAACTTGGGGATATCCCGAAAACAAGGATGGATCTTTAAGAACTCGACAGTGGTCACATCACATTGATGGCGCCATGACTCTTTGTACGAACTGAATAAGACCCCTGTCGATTTTCGAAGATGTCACTCTCTCCATTGTTGTATTCAACATCAGGCCTCCAGAATGTGTCTTTTCAAGGGCTGGCGATGAAGTTCACAACGAACACGACATATCTCAGGTTGTCCATCAGTGTGCTTCCCTGTCCCTTACTGCACACAAGTGCTAATGTAGAATCTTGATTCCTAGATAAATAGCTTGGCAACAACAGAAATCCCTTTCAGCATAACCTTAACCAAGCAGTCTGTGTGAAAGAGCATGTTTCAAAGGTCTTCAAAATCATAGTTGCGGAGATGCAGCAAGCCTCTTGACTCGTCTAAAAAAAACCTGGCCTGCGATGTTACTCAGCAACTAGTCAGGATGTCCTTGATGTAAGAACAACACTGGAGCAAAGTCATTCAATACAGCCAAACAGTAGTAAAGTTGGTTTTGCAGGAGAGCATAGAAAATCGTTCCATTCAGAATAGAGTTTCTAGTTAAATAATTGGTTTCATAACAGATTCCCAAGCTTTCGTGATTCCAATGGTTAATGACCTAATGTCGTTCTAATTACTCCCTAGTGGTCCCTGGCTGTTTGTGAGGCCACCCCTAGATGAGCTATTGTGGTTGGTCCCAAAAGTTTAACAGTCAATGGTTTCAGCTAGTGAAGATCTAACGGGTTCGACCATATTCATCCTTTGTTATATTAAAAAATAACGGCAGATTGCACGCTTCGGTATCTTTTCTTCGTAAGAAACACTCCATTTTGCCTCGCTTTTCTCTTTCTAACGTTATCATCTTGCACCAAGCAGCATCTTACTTGTTCCAGTAAGCACATTAAAAGGCAAAAACTAAATAGTAGCTCATGCATTCAGTTTAGTTTACATTCCTTCAGCACATTATTTCAGACATCATCAATCTACTGTATACTAAATGAACTCACAGACATTTATATAGGCACGAATATTGCTAAAGCTCAATCTCGATACGAGGACAGAAGGTTGGGAAGCGCATCAAGTGGAAAAGACGCATTTTACGGCTCAAAGGCGGAAGTAACAGCCCAATACTTTCGCTTCTTTGCTGGTGTCAAGCCATTGTCCTGATCCGAGTAATGCAACAAATGCACGGGGTCTTAATCGAGTCCCTAGCACGCGACCCGTGAAACATTCATCAGGACGGCTGTTTACGCGGCGTTTGACAGCCGGCGTGCGTTGACGGGGAGGGGATGGATTTCAATAAACTTGCGCCTGACGTCCATCTGGCGAGCGAGCGCAATCTTATTACTAAAACCCTCTAAATTAACTTCCCATCCCCCACCACGCACCCACCCGCAACCCAGAGCTCCCCCAGCACACCCACTCACCCACCCACACAACCCTCTTCATCTCACCCCCACCCCCTTTCCCAACCCCCACCACTCTCATGGTCCTTCCTCAGGAGGCGATAGTTTGACAGGAGCAGGGAACAGCGAGTCCCAGCGAGGAGGCTGACGGCGGAGGTGAGCTCCCTGTAGGGTTGGCCATATGGCCCTGGCCTCCACCGCCTGTTTGCGAGGCTAAATCAAGTTATCGAGTCTGCAGGCAATCAATTGCACATAATACCGTTACGCTGGGACCCCGCGTACCGGCAGAAAAATCTAGAGAGGTGCATAGTGTCGGGTAGCGAAATGACCCTTGTTCTGGCAACGCGGCCACAGCAGGACGACTCCTTCGAGAGGAGGACAGAATCAGCGCGGGGCAGAACAGAACCCTGGGCGACGCGGTGACGCGAACGGTTAATAAGCTGTCAGTTCCGCTCGAGGCTCGACAGTGCGAAGACCGTCTTCTTGGCCTAACTCTCGTCCTTGCGTGCCTGGCTCTGACAGGCTGGGGCTAGTAGGTCATCATGGGAGGTGGGGTCAGTTTTACACTTCGCCCCAGTATCGAGTCATGGCTCCAAAGAGTGAATAACGTCTGTAAGGGAAGACGATCCAAGACTTATTTATATTCCATGATACCAGTTAAGCGTTGTAAGACAAAGCATTCGGAACACGAGAATACAATGCTCCGTGTATGAACACTTTCCGACAAACGGTCGGATATTTCAGTTTGACCAGTTCAAAATCCTAAATTTGCGTTATTAGCACACCAGTGCGTATAGGTTGACGTGAGTAACAGTGTAGGATCGTTAGTAATATTTATATTTTCTCTTTTACGCGATTCCTTCTAATCTTCGAAACCCTTAAAAAAAACGTTCAAAAGTTTGGGTTAATCAATTTGCGACATACCGAAACATAAGAAAAGATTACATTCAATTCATCGACACGGCGATGCAAGCCTGTTTCCTTTACCCCTACATAATTGTACGCCCTTAAAAACATTTTCAACAAAATGTCAACGTCCCCTCAGTTTATTTCCAGCTTTAATTCGTCTGTCTGATAGCAGTCCGCCATACTGTTCAATGCGAGAATCGCTCTCGGCTGCCTTGATTCGGCATTTCTTTGCAGCTTGGCAATTATTTCCAGAGAAACCTTTCAATTCTGGAGGCCAATGTGCGTGAAATTGACGTGGAAATGGCTTGGCTCTTTTAAAACTTGAAGAAAAAAAGTGTAGGAGTACTAGGGCACACACGAAAATCAACCCAATACAGAAATTATTTTTATCATTAAAAGCAATGCTGAGCTGGGAGTTTGCGATTATCTGCTTAATCCTTTTCGTAGTCATTATATGAGTATTTTCGTTCATTCGGTGAATATAATTTTCGGTTGGGTTTTTTTGTGTGTTCAAACAACAGTCCTTTAATTCGACACAAAATGACCGACAATGATTTTAAGAATATACAGACCTGTCTTTGAGTAAAGAACTCAAAGCAAAACTAGCATTGCTGCTTAAAATGTAATTTTCTCTGATTACAGCGTGGCAGTGGCAAAGCACTTGACATTAACTGAACGAACAAGTTCATCAGAATGTGACAGCTCTAAATTCAACATTATTAATTATGTCCATTTTAAAAGTAGTCTAGCTCAATGACAAAGCACATGACAGATATTTCAAATGGTTCAAGGAGAGATTGAAATGCCCTAATAACCAGCGCACTGAAGGAAAAAGAGGCGCCCAATTTCAAATGTCAATGCAAACACGAAGCATTTCAATATAAAGAATCCGTAATTTCACAGAGTCGCCTTTCTCGGGTATCGCGTCAACAGCTGATTTTGCCCACCGTCATCATCATCTCTTTTTAAGTCATAATAAATAGCCAAACGCACATCAACTTATTTAACTTTACGTATGCATGTAGTCCTCAGTCAATGAACCCTTGGTAAACGAGCCTCTAACTGTACAAATTCAGTATGCTGAACAGGTCCACTGCATAACGTTTCTCACAACGACAGTTCCTTTTCCTAAGTTTTGCTCTGGTACCAGTATACATACAGTATATGTACATATTACACGGCGTGTCTCAAAGTCGCAAAGGTCGCCCTCGTCCAGCAGGCAGTCTTTGCAACTGCGTCACCATGGCAACGGACTTGCAACAGCAGATATGGCAGCTGACGCGCCTCGATCCCATCTCAGACTACGTCACGCAAGATGGCGGCCAATGCCCTCAACGGCGCGAGGGCGCGGTCCATTGCCCGGGCAACCAGACCCTCGCACAGCACGTGACCACTGAGAGACTGTATGCCAGACACAAGGCGGTCTGCAGAAGTCTGCAAGGAAAGGCGGCAGGAATGACATTTTTCTGGACGGCTCCCCCGGACTCCCAAGCTGAGCCCTGTGCGGCACGAGGAAGACGGGAAGCGGAGGGGAGGTAATTTGATGAGGCGATGAGAATGACTCCATTCTTTTCCCATTCCTCATCCCGAAGACGCTCAATGGCCGGCTCCCCCAAAGTTCGTTTCCTCGGCTATTTCCGTCGGTGTCGGCCAATGGCGACCCAAGCCCGCAGCTGTCATCGACTGTGCGGCTTCCTCCTCGCCCTAACTCCCCTTGCCCATGCAATCCAACCGTTTCCCCCTATTTGCATGCCATTGTGGGGCCCGCCGCCCAGCAGTAACAATGCAGGCCTCATGTAACAGCCCTGAACGACCCTCCGTGAGGCCCGTAGAACCCGCACTGGACCTATGTGTAGACAGCCATTAAGTCAAATCGGGAATGGGAGGTGGAATCGAATTAAGACCGAT
Organism: Theodoxus fluviatilis; assembly: GCA_034096865.1. Classification (NCBI taxonomy): domain Eukaryota; kingdom Metazoa; phylum Mollusca; class Gastropoda; order Cycloneritida; family Neritidae; genus Theodoxus; species Theodoxus fluviatilis. The sequence goes on along the minus strand of JAWQFJ010021250.1, from coordinate 10,062 downwards.
GATGTATACTGCTTGTTTCAGTACAAATATTGTGCTTTTGGTTCGAGACCTTCCGTTTCTTAGCAAGCACACCACAATTGCCCCAAATACTGAAAGTCTTTTATTGCCTGCACATATAATTTTACATACAAGTACATGCCGTACTTTTACTCATATCATATATCAGTTTTCAAATCTCCTACTCCTCCCGTGCGACTCATTCCTCGTGGGTTAGGGGTCAGAATAGACTCACCGCGTCTATCTAGGCGATTCGTAAGAATGAAATAAATAGGGATATCGTGACTTTATTTGCGCTTACTCTATTCTACATTTGTGCTTACTGACCTTACCTAGCCTACAAAGGCTGATGGGCCGTATAATTTCATCCATTCAATCATCCTCCCCTTCCTGTGTGTGTCCCCTTGTGGGTTCGGGGTAAGAATTCGCGTTTCCCTACGCGATTCGTAAGAGGCGAATAACTAGGGACATCGTGACTTGATCTGCGTGTACTCTAAAAGTTCTGTCCTAGTGATTGTCGTGCTTAATGGCCTTACATAGCCTACACAGGCTGATAGGCCGTAAAACACCATGCATCCATCCATGCATCCATCCTGAGTGTGTGTGTGTGTATGTGTGTGTGTGTGTGTGTGTGTGTGTGTGTGTGTGTGCGTGCGTGTGTGCGTGCGTGTGTGCGTGCGTGTGTGTGTGTGTGTGTGTGTGTGTGTGTGTGTGTGTGTGCGTGTGTGTGTGTGCGCGTGTGTGTGTGTGCGTGCGTGTGTGTGTGCGTGTGTGTGTGTGTGTGTGTGTGTGTGTGTGTGTGTGTGTGTGTGTGTGTGCGTGTGTGTGTGTGTGCGCGTGTGTTCCTCACTGTTTCAGTCCAGTCAATGGAGACAGAGTCCATGCTACGTGGGAACGGCGGACACTCGTCATGTTACAGACCCGATAAACAGGTTTCAGCTTAGAACAACGGAAATGGTAGCAAACCTAGCGCAGCGCATGCAATGAGCATAGTACGTCCAGTAATTGGGTGTCGAACAGGAATTGAGCTTGGCGCTCGACATCTTTGCAAACCGATTCGTATGACTCGTTATCTCTCATCTAATCAAACAAGTCAGCAGAAACGTTCAGCAAGTTATTGCATGTAACACGAGGAGCATGAGGTAAAGTAGATTTAAACCATGGTTTAAGTGATGTTATGTTACATCTTTAATCCGTGTCATTTCTGTTTCTGTTTTTGTTTTCCGTTTTCTGTTTAAAGTTACATGTTACCCTAGATAAGCGTCAAAGAAACCTCTCCCTTCCCCCCTCCCTCCCTTTCCCTCCTTCTCCCTCCCTCCCCCTCTCCCTCCCTCCCTCTCCCTCCCTCCCTCCCTCCCTCCCTCCCTCCCTCCCTCCCTCCCTCCCTCCCTCCCTCCCTCCCTCCCTCCCCCCATCCCCCTCCCTCCCTCCCTCTCCCTCCCTCCCTCCCTCTCTCCCTCCCCCCATCCCCCTCCCTCCCTCCTTCCCTCCCTCCCTCTCTCCTTTCCTCAGTCCCTCCCTCCCCCCCTCCCTCTCCTTCTCTCCCCCTTCCTCCCTCTCCCTCCCTCCCCCTCTCTCCCTTTCTCTCTCTCTCCCCCCCTCTCTCTCTCTCTCCCCCCCTCTCTCTCTCCCTCTCTCTCTCTCTCTCTCTCTCTCTCTCTCTCTCTCTCTCTCTCTCTCTCTCTCTCTCTCTCTCTCTCTCTGCAAATGCATTAGGTCAACACAAATTGAAGCAGCATGTAACCTGACAAATCAAAACAACCGCAAAAAAATATATTATTTTAAGGGGCTGCTAATGGATAAAATTCGCTTCGTCCCATTTTGAAGGTGCAGAAGAATGAGTGCAACTAAAATAGTCCCTTCAACAATTTTCTTCATCGGGGTATTTTTATTGTCCAATCGAAACAAAGTTGAGCGTGTGCCTAATTGAAGGAGACAGAACCAGAACATATCTTTTTCACCAGAAGCAACGGAGTTTTCGATAAACAGCTGGCAACACGGTTTTTTCATCACTCTCCCTCGTTGAAACAACAAAGTCTTCGAGTGTAATCTATTCAACGGGACAGTAACAGCTTCCTTTCCCTGACGCACTGAATCACCTTTGCTTGCTCTCTCTCTCTCTCTCTCTCTCTCTCTCTCTCTCTCTCTCTCTCTCTCTCTCTCTCTCTCTCTCTCTCTCCTCCCTCCCTCTCCCCCCCCCCCCCCCCCAACCGTCCAAATATGTGTGTCCATCTGTCTGTACGCGCATGCGCATACGCGTCTGTGAAAAGGAATGCGTCTATTCAGTCTCATGTAATACAATAACAAGTTTAGAATATTTCGTCCCATTCAGCCAGGAACAGTTAATGATAATCATACTGTCTAGTGGCCACCTAAAACGATGTAGCTGGTCATGAACTCTGTCACCCTGCAAAATTCTAACAGGTGCACATAAATGGCCACAACAAACGGATTAATCTTTGCACTTCAAACTTCAAGTCGCAACCTAACCAACATGCATTTCTTCACAAACGTTCCTCCATTTTATTTTCAACAGTAGATGGCAAGATGTACTTTGAAAGCTGTCTAGTCTCAGCGTGTTTCTTCATATCGAACAAGGACCGCACAGTTCCCTACTCGTTACCATTCCTCCCAAAGCCAGACCGTCAGACAGCGGTCTGATGAGAGAACATCTGGAGGTAATGGCAACACCAATGTAATCACAACGCCCTGGGGCAGACTGAGGATTGTGGCCCGAGGGTGGAGGGGCAAGGGGAAGCGTGTTCAAGTGGCGAGATCTCTGTGCCCCGTGTCCAAGACGAATGCCAAATGCCTGAAGACCCTTTGTAGGGAGCACTGGAAGTCGTTAGCGGCTGGTCCTCTGTTTCTGGACTTCCAAGGGGCACGGAGTGAAACACGCGAGTGGTTCAGGCCATCAGAGGTTTCCTCCCGAAAATCTTCATCCCCAGCGAGAAGTTAATAACTGACTTCTGACTGAAGTCAGTGAAGAGTCGTGTTCATGTCAGTCTTCCAAACGGTAGAATATGTTGGAGGATAAACGAGAATGAAACAATTCTATCTTAAAATCATATTGAGCAGAATGTTTATATATGATGATGATGATGACGATGATGATGATGATGATGATGATGATGATGATGATGATGATGATGATGATGATGATGATGATGATGATGATGATATGAATCAGTGTGTCAAAAACATTTGCATTTCTATTAGGGTTATGCCTACTGAAATGAAATACGGGCAAATTAGGTGCCACATTTCCAATGCTACACTCATTGCTTTCGTTCGTGGAAAAGCCTGGATTAAGTTGTATTTTGACTGCAATGCACCAAGATCACCAAATATTCATAAAATATCACTCAAGCTCTTACAACATGCACTTTCCACTTGCACTTCTTTGTTAATTTTCTTGTAAAGAATTCTCCTAAATCAATCACCATGCCAGTAGAAATATAGTTGTATTTAATTATTACATCGTCTAGCATGACTGCAGCATCATGACTCATTCCATTGTTAAGGATTGTTCAGAATTCTCGACAAAATAAGGCGTCTGAAAACTTGTCTTGATTTCTTTTTTTAAGCATGAGGTACACACACACACACACACACACACACACACACACACACACACACACACACACACACACACTCACAACCACACACAACCACACACTTCATGTATTCCTATAGGCAGTGTTTCCTAAAGTGTCGAACTAGACTAATCACTTCAGAAACAAGAGTAATGGAGTAAGGCCCCCAAAAGGTCCATAACCACGTATTCTAGCTGTGTATGCGATCCTCAAAGTTAATACGCTATCCGCGAGAATTGATACTTGACAATAATTAGGAAGCCATTGGTCTTCGACTTTACTGCACACAGTCACATAGGCGGTTATGTGTCCTCCAGTCAGTATGCCTTGCAGTCATACTTCACTGTTATTCTTGTGACTAAAGCGCGAGAAAGCGAAGTAACTCCCGCAGAGATTGTCATTACTCTGCAAAACCAACTTAGCAGGCAGTCTACTGTAAACATGCTATTGCTTTTCCTGAAATTCACACAGCATGCATAAACCCATAAGTATCAACACACGATATGGACGTAACTATCGCATGCTGCCAATAGGTCTGGTCTCCCCGTTAGCGTCCACGCGAGGTTAAATAAGCAAATCACGAGCATGTTGCTTCGCATATCCAGGCGTAATTGGAAGCGCCCTGTTGCCGTGGCCGTCGCCATCGGATAGTCAGCTCGGCACAGCGACATGCCATTTCCATTAAAGGGGGAGTTTTCCTCCCTCCCAGGAAGCGAGTTCGCATGATCTGCATAGAAATCGCCGCAGCGGATCTCGACGCGGAAACCACGGGGAAAATAAATCTCTTCAACAAGTTTTCGACACAGAAATGGCATTCACTGGAAGCAGAGCTCGCAGCATCAGAGCGCCGCAAATTTGGCGAGTGGAAATAAGCAATTTGCTCCCCAAAATCTTCTCCACGGTCTCCAGAGAATCACCATTGAGTCCCTGTCTATGGGCAGAATAATGCGTGTCCTAGGAGGAGAGCCTGAAGAGGACAGCGGGACAGCCAGCAGTACCGTGCAGTGATACCCTTTCCCAAGACGGTCACCTAGTTCTCGCCCACTCCCCGAAGTGAACCTCGATAACACACAGCACAAGACATCGAGATGGTCGTGTTTGTTTAGATACAACAACTGTTGTTGGACACCATGATGAAACCAGGGCGAAAATTAAAACAACAAACACTGGAGACTCCAAACGCTCAGCTGGGTGGAGTGGAGGCTGGTGACCAAATTTCAATTATCTCTCGTCTAGAACTCTTCCGGCCTGGAGCTCCACAAGGGGAGGTGTGTGTGGATTGCGGAGTTGAGGGCTCTCCAAGTCAGTGAGCTCCAGGCCGCGGGCGCTCCAGCCTCGCCAACAACCCCGACAGTCAATACCTGCTCCTCACCCCCGAGTCACAGGTCCGAGTGGAGTGGCCGTCCATTGTCAAAAAACTTCCATCTACTCCATCTGCAGGGGGAAAAAGCCCGAGGAGGTGGAGGGACCAGGGTTTTGCTCTTCACCCCCCTGCTGCAGGACGTTGCCCGGGGTATGAGCAGAGTCGAGGCAGTGGAAATTGAGCTAATCTTCCCGTGTCCGAACGCGGTCTCTCTAGTTCAAATATCAGGCGGGAGAGGAGGGGGGCAATGTTTATTCTCAAAAACATTGGGTAATTGCCTGTCTCCAGTTCAGACGCTTCCTCTCCTCCAATAGCCCCAGGTGCTGACAGCCTTCTCCTTTTCTATCTCTCACCACCAGGGCACAGCCACCATCCTACTCTGCCGTGACGTGCTTTTAGGGCCTAAAGAAGGGGGCTGTTTTAAAACCAGCATGATAAGAATAAAGAAAGAAACGAAGTAAGAGTCTTTCTCGTCTGAAAAAAAAAATTTAGACCGGGAGAGAGAATATTATAGAATGAAAAAGTGAGTCAGATGTCCAAAACTGGAGACTACACACATGAGCACAAACGGTAGCATATGCATTTGGAATCGAAAAGACTCCAATAGAAATCGATGTAGACGCACTGGGCGAGAGAGATTAAGCAGCCGCCGATATATGCAACTCAAAACTGCAAAGTGTGGTTTGACCATGCACTGACAGAAGAAGTAACGAAAGGCAGCAGAAGATGAGAAAAACACTTTTAAGGTGTACATCAGTTTTAGAAGTGATGCCTCAACAGAGAAACACTACATGTACGGAATACCCTCAGAATCTAAAGACGTACGTCTGCTCAAGTTACACGCACATGCATCTATCTACACTTAGTACACGTACATACACGTCTCTCTTACTGCACGGGTAACAAAAGCCAAACTCCAAACTGGTACTGTATCAGAAATTCGACCAGAGGGCTCGAGTGCTAACTGCTCTCAAGCCGGTGTAGATTTAAGCACAGATATACCGGATTGCGGTTCAGAGGTGAGGGAGAGCACCGGGAAAACCTTTCTTTCTCAAGGTTCCCACCACCAAGGCAGGGCAGGGACACCAAGTCTGGCGTGACTGGAAGCTCGCTTTAGCCGCCTGAGCGCGATGTTATCTGGTTAGGGCGATTGGAGAAGAGATTGGCGAGAAATGAGCGAGAGCTGGCTTTGAATGGGCTCGTTACGGGGAAATCTAAGAGGGAACGAGATTTCCATTACCAATGGGCAGGCTTAGGATCCTCATCCTACGTTAGACTGCAGTCTCAGCCCCCATGATGCCTGGCAAACGGTGATGCGCTCCTGTCTGATGGAGAGACTGGTTGTATGTATGTATGTATGTATGTATGAATGTTTGTGTGTGTGTGTGTGTGTGTGTGTGTGTGTGTGTGTGTGTGTGTGTGTGTGTGCGCGTTTGTACGCGTACGCGCGCATGCCATATGATATGTATTTTGCGACGAGGTATTCATAAGTGTAAGTGCATATAAGTAGGTAAATCAGTGTATACATGTAGGTGGACGTGCAAATCTGCGTAAACATGTCTGAACACGTGCGTTTGGTGTTTATTCGGCCATGCCTATGTTAGCAAGTGTGTGAATCTGAGTCTGTGTAATAGATTTATAGCGAGCGAACGAACGAGAGAGAGAGAGAGAGAGAGAGAGAGAGAGAGAGAGAGAGAGAGAGAGAGAGAGAGAGAGAGAGAGAGAGAGAGAGAGAGAGAGAGAGAGAGAGTTGGAGTGTGTGCATTTGTGTCTTCTCCTATATTGCATCGTCTCACTTTCCTCTCAAACCACTTCAGCCCTATCTTTTTGGTCAAAGGCAATGGCCTACTGAGGTAGAACCAACGAGATAAAAAAACGCACACCAATTACTGAGTAGTTCCACATGAGGTAGGTTACAGGGATTGTAACCATGGAAGAAAGGTTTAGCTTTGAAACTATCGCTCCTTCAAGTATATAAAGAAACTAGCCAGAAGCAGGAAGAAAACAAAGGAAACGTAAAACTATTAAATTACGATCACTGATATTTTAACCATAGATTACTGACATTTTAACCATATATTAAGGAATAATTAGCGCTCGTCGCTTATCAATGAACAATTTCGTTTCTCTTTGACCAGAATGGTAAGTCGGTGGAAATGCACCAAAAATACGTTGTTCAATTATCAAAAGCCTCGCTTTCTAAAAGTGGACCATGAAATGTCTTTAAGGATACGTTGACCTTTTACAAATTCAATGGCTGCGTGACAGGGCAGGAAAAGATTGGAATTAACGACCCTCCAGCCAGATGCATGCTGTGGTTGCCGAGCAGTGAGCGTGCATGCTTTGCTTGTGATAAGGGCCTTACGTCGTAGGTGTGCGTTCTTTCAGACATGAGGGATCATCGCTCCGCATGCAGCCGCTCTATAAAATGTTGTAGGGAAAACACCCAATTCAGCAGTGCCACGTGAAAGTCACTAATGGGGTTGTTGCACTGTCATCGCAATCTGAATGACATCTCGACGAGGGGAAGCTCGAGGTGAATATTAATCCAAGAAAAGCATTACCTTGGGAAGAGCTTTTTTTCAGTTATGACAAAAATGGATGCCTCATTCTCAGTAATTCAAGATTCATTAAGCTTTAAACAAATTTTAACGTGACTGTGTACCTTGCATTTCTTTGACTCCCGCACCTTCTCTCCCAAGATTCATCCCCCTGTGGGTTCGGAGTAAGAATTGACCCACCGCGTCTCCCTACACGATTCGTAAGAGGCGAATAACTAGGGACACCGTGACTGGATTACGTTTACTCTTAACTGTTTTATTGAATATCGTGCTTAATGGCCTTTCATAGCCTACAAAGGCTGATAGGCCGTAAAACGATATCCCTCCCTCCCAAGATTCAGTTTTTTTTTATAGTGAAATTACATACCGTCACAATAACAGCAAGGTTAAACTCTATTCCAACAGCTTTGGCGGCAGACGGAATTTCACCATCATCCTGCAGAGCTGTTACCAGTATGATCCTGACGAAACTAAACCACACAAGCACTCATCGCCTTACGTCCATTTCCCTGACACCTGGAACGGACATTCCAGGCACATCATCCAACACAGATCCAGCAGGCGTGGCTACAATGGCGGATGCTGCCAACAAACGTGGGCAGGGCTGCTGTCGTGGTCACTCGGCACTGTAGGAACAGCAGCCTTGCGCCTTGCAGTTGTAATTGCTGCGGTCACAGCTTGTTGCCAGGAGGAAATTGGCAAGCCACACGGCGCCCTGGCCTAAAGACCAACTCCGCTGCTGCTCCCCGCTCTTCCCTTGTCCCCACACGCCTGTCCCTGATGGGAAACTATTGAAATTCATGACGGATGGCGGCCGTCGTTAATTGGGCCGGTGCTGATGAAGAAATAGGAGGTGGATCGATGTCTCTTCACCAGCCTGCAATTAAGACTATCTGAGGCGCGCTGAGGACTTGTAATGGGGGGCACGCCCTACGGCCACACCCGACTCCCTCCCGCCACACTGTCTTCAGGCCCAAGGCTGTCAGAGCCGTGATGTAGGCTGGTGGAGGTGCCAGGTGCCCTGTTGTACTCCTGGTCAGAATCATCCCATCACAAACTGCTCCCTCGAATCCAGTCCCGTCGTGCTTGGCTTGTGCAATGCGAGATCGCGGCTATCTGACGAAATGGATCTGATGCCTCTCGTCAATCAAAGAACGTCCACACCACAACTGTCAACAGAAACGGAGATCCCAGCATCCAGTTCGTGGCTGCCTGCATGAAGTTCAATGGTTGAAGGAACTGGCTATTGACACTACCTGTGACTGATACGCGACCAGACCTTGAGAGATGGCGAGCTCGGTGATTGAAGCACTTTCATGTGTTCACTGAGCTGCAATTTTAAATGTCAGGTGAACACTCTACACACCAAACCCATGTTGACTCATACTGTCACAGACAAAGGGTGGTTATCTGGTTCTGCATTTGTAGCACTACAAAAGTACCATTTATTTTGTTTTACAGATTTGAAGGACAAGTACAAAAATTCCTTACGTCTGGTGCATGTGTAAGGGTGTGGGGGTGTGCGAGCGTGCTTACGTTTACCGGGGGGTGGGGGTGGGGGTGGGGTAATAAGTGACTCTGTGTGCGTGCGTGTGTGTGTGTGTGTGTGTGTGTGTGTGTGTGTGTGTGTGTGTGTGTGTGTGTGTGTGTGTTTGTGTTTGTGTGAATATGTTCATGAGGTGAACGCACAGAAGTGTGTGCACACGTTAGTGCTAGGACGTGCACTTGCTTCTGTACTAGCGGACGCGAGTTTCCTACACACACGCACACACATACACGCGCACGCACGCACACACACACACACACGCACGCACGCACGCACCCACCCAACCACACACACACACACACGCACGCACGCACGCACCCACACACACACGCAATTCATTCCAAACGAGCCATTTCCTTCAACTTGACCAGCATTCAGCAAATCATCGAAAGACCAGGACATGGCATCAAGACAAAACGCAACAAAACCTCATTCTGTGCATGTGGCCGACTTCTGAACCTCTCGGCCCATTCCCAAGAAATCAGGAAACTGGGAAATTGCGTTGTCTTCCAATCGGCACGCAAATCAGCCCGGGCGCGACTGAGAAGTGCGGTTGGGAAGACCGGCAAGAGCAGGCCCCAAGATTGGGACAGGACCACCACGTTGCAGGGTCTTCCTTGGCACGCCCCTGGCTGGTTCCAGGCTAGAGGTTGGAAGCAGGTCTTCTAACCAACGACACTCATGTACTGACTGGTTTGTAGGCAAGGCAAAGTTATTTTGAATTTCAGAAAAAGCTCTGCGATATCATTAACATTCTGATTGAAGACGAAAACTCTCAGGGAGCAACATGATAAAAATGCGAGTGTTTAAATAATTTGGAAGAAAAGTAGGTCTCTGTAAGTTCTTGGTTACAGTAAATCAGGAAAGTGCAAACACTATAAACTCCTTTGTACTTATGCAGATAATATGAGCAGCTCCTGCTAAACTATCTATGTGCACACTGCACGCCCTTAAAGTCAATTTCAGTCATCTTTGCATAGACTTCCAGCTGAAAACATA
>JAWQFJ010021248.1:17500-24917 GCA_034096865.1 Theodoxus fluviatilis | reverse complement strand
CCACTCATCCCCCCACCCCCAATCCTTCTTTCCCTTCCACCAGATTCGTCGTACACTCCCCCCCAATAACATTACCCCCACACCTCCCCCTCCTCTTTTTCATTCCCCCCCTCCCCCCCCCCCCCCTCTTTTTCCCCTTTTTCTCCTCTCATTCCCCAAGTCCCATCCCATGTTTAAAAATACAGTTTTAAAAATTTTTCACACTCCCCATTTCCCCCCACATAAACCACATGGCCGCTTCTTGACATGTCATCTCTCACCCTCCCACCGCTCACACTCATACCCCGTTTCCGTTTGTTACGCCACACTACAACTCACCCTTCGTCATCACTCCTCATACAACCTACTCATTCTACTAAGCCTCATCTTCCTAAATAGCTCAGAAAACAAATCGACAAACCCTACTCATACAACACCTCACCATCCTCCTTTTTCCCCTCCTCCTACCAACATCCCTCCCCTCCCCTCACCTCATAGCTATCCTCCTCCCAACTCACCCCGGCCTACCCACCCTCTCACCTCCTCACCCCTCTGCACTCTTCCCTAACCCGACCCCTCTCCTCCTCTCTCCCCCACCCCACTTCCAATCCCCCTTTTCCCCCCCTCCCCCACCCACTCCCTGCCCCCTCCCCACAACTCCAATACTCCTCCCACCCGCTCCAATCCCTCCCCCTTTTCTCCGCCCTCATTCCGCCCCTCCCTTTTTCCCATTCCCTCCCCCTTTCTTGCGTCCCCCACCCCCCCCTCACCACCCTCCCGGCTCCCACCCCTCTCCGTCCTCACTGCCTTCCAATCCCCCAGCCTCCCCCCTGCCCCGTCTCCCTTCCCTCCCCCCTTTCTCCGTCTTCTTCTCCCGCCCCTTCTTCCCCCCCCCACCTCCCTCTTCCTTCTACCACCCCACCCCTCCTCCCCGCCTTCCCTCCCTCGCCTCCCCGTCCCGTCCCTTAACCCCCCCTCCACCCCATACCTGCCAACCCCTCCTCCCACCCCCTCAACCCTCCTTTCCCCACCCTTCACCCCCCTTCCTCCCTCCCCCCCTCCCCCCTTTCCTCCCCCTCCCTCCCGTTTCCCCCTCCCCCTGTTCCTCCCTTCCCCTCCCCCCCTCCCCTCCCCTCCCTCCTTCCCACCTCCCTCCGCACCCCCCTCGTCTCTCCCCTCTCCCTCCCTCTTTCACTCCTCCTCCCCTCCTTCACCTCCTCCTCCCCTCCTTCACTCCTCCTCCCCCTCCTCCTACCCCTCCCCCCTTCTCCCCCACTCCCTCCCCCTCCCCCCTCCCTCCCCTCCCCATTTCTCCCCCTCCCCCACGTCCTCCCCCTCCCCCACACACTCCCCCTCCCCCACACCTCCTCCTCCCCTCCTCCTCCCCTCCCCCTCTCCTCACCTCTCCACAACTCATCCCTCCCCTCCCTCCCTCCCCTCATTTCCCCCCTCCCCTCCTCCCCTCCTCCCCACCTTCCCCTCACCTCCCCCTCTCTCCCTCTCCCCTCCCCCTCCCCCACCCCCCTCTCCCCTCCCCCTCTTCTCTCACTCCCAACTCCCTCCCCACTCCCCCTTCCCCCTCCCCTTTCTCCCTCCCCCTCCCCCTCTCCCTCTCTCCCCTCCTCCTCTCCTCCCCCCTCCTCTCCCCCTACTCCCCCCTCCCTCCTCCCCATCCTCTCCCTCTCCCCCCATCTTCCCCTCCTCCCCATCCTCCCCCTCCCCCTCCTCCCCATCCTTTCTCTTCCCCTCCTCTCCCTCCCCCTACCCCTCTTCCCGTATTCTTCCTTTTCTTCTTCTCTCTATCTGCTACTGCTGCTGCTACTGCTACTGCTACTGCTACTGCTACTACTACTGCTACTGCTACTGCTACTACTACTGCTACTTCTACTACTGCTGCGACGGCGTCGATGTCGACGATGATGATGCCTAGTTATACTTCTATTCTTCCTTTCATTTCCTTTATTCTCTTATTTATTTGTTTATTTATTTATTTATCTCTCCTTTGTCATCAACTGGGCAAAAGGCAACTTTTCAATCTTACCTATATGACATCTGCCCTACAGTCCTAACTATGGTCATCGCCACTAATTGCATAAAACGTGCATCATTCCAATTCTGTGCATGACCTCTGTCCATTCTTTCTTACAGCTGGCAGAATCAACAGCCTGGCCACATCATAAATCACACCAGCCACCACGAGGCATTCCGCCTTGCCTTGAAGATCTCGAGAACCTCATGTGTAACATGTACATAATCCATTGTGTAAAACTGGGTGGTTTTGTAATTGTGTGTACAGATTTAAATAAAATAATTGTGTTTATTTCAATTGTTGTTCATTATCTTCAATGAACATGTGGCATTAGTATAATAAGCTACCCTCACTGGAAACGTGATTATCAAAGATTATGTTGCCTCATGACGGTACCTCTTCAGTGTCTGTGACCCACCGAGAGAGGTCATCCATGAAACTCGAGTCTGCTGGTCATATTTGATAAGCAGAAGGCAACGCGCTTCAGGATGAAAATTTTTGCTTCTCAGTTGTAAGTTCTGGAAGAAATATTTTTTCCTTTCTCTATCGGTGCTTTATAGCTCGTTTAAAATCATTCGCTTTATGGAAGTCGACAACTTTGACCAAGAGATCTTAAGGTAAAGGTGCTCTTTTTTATATTGCGACTTTCCCACCTTGCGATGGATGCTCAAAGCGCACACATTTACCCCCTGGTCATCGGGCTACCTTTTTGTATCACTCCAACACCATATCAACTCCCTTGGGAGCATGCAACCAGGCTGCGGATGAACGCACAAAAGTTATATTTCCCAATCTTCCAGCTCAGCCCTCGCATGTACCCGTTTTACATCTGGGTGGGGAGAAGCAATGTGAGTAAAGCACCTTGCCCAAGGATGCAATTATAGAATCCGCGCAGCTTCGAACGTCGCACCCACTAGCCGCAAGCGACCGCAGGTCAAGCGCGCTGGCCACTTGGCCATGGAGCCCTACATCTTATGGACAACAGTGACCCCACTGAGCCCTATTACACCAACATTTGCACAGGTCGACCGCAGTGCGCAGCTCTCCCAGCTAGTACACCTCGTTGATGACGGCTGCATTTGGGAAGACTCTATCAAAGAGGGCATTCAACTGGGTGCAGTCAAGAGAAACTAGTGGCTGGAGGACGAGCAGAGGCGGAGGGAAAAGACTGCAGCTCCCTCTGTCCACAGAGTTTGCGGAGGACACAGCAGAGGCAGAGGGAAAAGACTGCAGCTCCCTCTGTCCACAGAGTTTGCGGAGGACACAGCAGAGGCAGAGGGAAAAGACTGCAGCTCCCTCTGTCCACAGAGTTTGCGGAGGACACAGCAGAGGCAGAGGGAAAAGACTGCAGCTCCCTCTGTCCACAGAGTTTGCGGAGGACACAGCAGAGGCGGAGGGAAAAGACTGCAGCTCCCTCTGTCCACAGAGTTTGTGGAGGACACAGCAGAGGCAGAGGGAAAAGACTGCAGCTCCCTCTGTCCACAGAGTTTGCGGAGGACATAGCAGAGACTGCGACCCAGGGCAGGACTCCTTGGCCGCTCCAGACGCTGCCCCTGAAACACGTGACCTACCGAACTGCTACCGTCGATTTCAGGATGGACAGTTGACAGAATTCCACTCCAGATTTAAACCTAGCAGTCAAAGATTCCGCCCTCCAAAAACACACAGACAAATACTATTGCTCTTTTTTATCAGATGCAATGCATTTTATAAGCGTCGTTTGTGCTAGAGTTGCAGTATGATCTTAACCTCTGGTAATACAGCCACTTAACCCTTGTTCATTTCATATTGCCCCTTGTTTGTATATTTTTGTCTTGCACTGGGAAGTTTCTGTTATACATTGTCAGTGGAATGTAACCTTTGATGTCCATGTTTTGAATGAATGAAGTATACGTTATGCTGTGTTATGTCATTTTTCTTCTATTACTACTACTACTACTACTACTACTGCTACCACTACTACCACTACTGCTACAGCTACTGCTACCCCTAATGCTACTACTACTACTACCACTACTACCACTACTGCTACCCCTAATGCTACTACTACTACCACTACTACCACTACTGCTACAGCTACTGCTACCCCTAATGCTACTACTACTACTACTACTACTACTACTGCTACAGCTACTGCTACCACTAATGCTACAGCTGCTGCTACCATTATTGGTGCTGCTGCTACTACTACTACTACCACTACTACCACTACTGCTACAGCTACTGCTACCCCTAATGCTACTACTACTACTACTACTACAGCTACTGCTACCACTATTGCTACAGCTGCTGCTACCATTATTGGTGCTGCTGCTACTACTACTACTACTACTACTAATGTTGTTAATTAATACTGTTACTGCTACTGCTGCTGCTGCTGTCACTATCACTGCACTCAGAAAACTATATCGATATATAAAACCTATATCCTTAACTGTACCTTTTGCGTGCAATAGTATTAAAACCTATTAAAAATATTCCATGCATGTGATGATGGTGATAGATCCGAGGATCACCGAGGAAGAATTCTCTAGAACATACCCTCTGGTGACAGTGTTGGCCAATCTCTGAGCAACATTCTCTGGCACACATTGGGCATGGCAATCTCTGGGCAGGGCAGCTCTGGGCACCCAATGTTTTCCTCTGTCTCCTCTTGTCCTCTGCGGTCTCTCTTCTAGCGGTTTTGAAGGCCTCAGCGCCTTGCGTTGACAATGCCTTCCACCTGCCCGTCTTTGGTGATTCTTTCCCATTCTTCCTCTGCGATACCAGCTGCACTGACCTGGCGATTCAGTCGATCCTTGAAGCGCTTTCGTGGGGCTCCTCAGTCACCTTTGTCCAGGCATAGCTCTCCATAGAACTGTCGCGGGGTGGTGCTGCATGAAACGGCGGGCATTCAGCCCAGGCAGTTCATACCTTGTCCGACAGGTGTATCTCTTGCTAAAGGGACAATCCGACGCCAACAGCTCAGTTTGTTCGTGCACGCACCTGGTGATTGTGCGTGCATGCATGTGAAGATGTAAAGCAGGTTAAAACCAGCTGCACTGAACTTAATTAAAAGACACCGTCACCTACAGAATTCAAATGTCATGGATTTTTTTTCTCGTTTCTGGTGGACCATGACGTGAAGTGTACACCCATGGGTCCTGAGCATATTACCTGTAACAAGTTTTGATAACAAACAACAAGCACCTATTATATTTCTTCTTACATAATTTGTGCTTTATTCACGTTACCCCACTAAAATATGCATATCACAGAAATGATACAGGTGCAATACTGCAAGCAAAAGCAAAAAAAATATTTTGGCTAGTTATGACTATGAGCGATGGTCACATAGCCCGTGTTGATATGAAGCCCTATATCAAAAAACATCAATAGCAATACTGCTGAACACGGATTTTACATGAGAAATTTCAGTGATGAGCAACAAGTTAATCTGTAGATTTAAGACATGATCACTAACAAAGTTTCTCATTTCACTTTTTTCCGAAAACATGGGACAAGTTATGTGTGTTTATAACGTCTTCTTCATCAAGAATGGAACATCTATGCATCATGATAATTAGCATGCGTTAATGAAACTTTTCTGAATTGGATTACACAGCAGGTACCATGCAGATGATTGGCATAAGGCGAATTATTGTTCCAAGAAATAGACAAGTTTCAGCATCTTGTTACTCTACTGCCTTTCCATATTCCCCTCCACCAAACACGACTGATTAAATAAAAGCAAGGATTTCATCTGAATTGGATTTTTAAAATAAAGAAAATATAATGTTTCAAAAGCAATACAGTTTTGCACAGCCACCTTAATAACATGCCAACACGTGGAAGTAAATCAATGCGTACAGAATAAACTGTTTACAAAATAGCATACAAAGGGTAAATGTCATAACTTATTATAAACCCCAAGAAGGGATAAAGTAACAAATGAGCAGATTTGTCTGTCTTTGGAAAATGACGTAATAAAGTCACGTTTACAAGTAACAAGTGTT
Source organism: Theodoxus fluviatilis (assembly GCA_034096865.1). NCBI lineage: Eukaryota > Metazoa > Mollusca > Gastropoda > Cycloneritida > Neritidae > Theodoxus > Theodoxus fluviatilis. The sequence continues at coordinate 18,914 of JAWQFJ010021248.1, read as the reverse complement.
ACATGAGGAGGAATGGGACCAAGCGAATTTCGCTCTGAAACTTCGGCATACAAACGACTGATGGGTCTAATGATGTGAGGGAAAACCTGGGCTAGTGGGGTGGGGGGTACAGGGTGGGGTGGGGTGGAGAGAAAGGGAAGGTAGGTGGGTGTTGAGTGAGCTTTAGAAAAGGGAAGGAAATGGACACAAAGGTTGCAGAGAGATAGAGAGAGAGAGAGAGAGAGAGAGAGAGAGAGAGAGAGAGAGAGACAGAGAGAGGCAGTGAAAGACAGAGAGAAACAGAGAGCCTGTGTGCGTGCATGCATTTGTGTGTGTGTGTGTGTGTGTGTGTGTGTGTGTGTGTGTGTGCATGTGTGTGTGTGTGTGCGTGCGCAAATGTGTTTTTAAAGAAAGAACAAAAGAAGGTGAAGATAAATGAAGAAGACGACAAAGGCATGTGAGAAGAAAGTATGTTCTAAGATTTGGCAGCACTACAAATACATGAAGTAGTAGTGAGATCTTCCGACTTGAAGTGTGTCTCCCAGCAAGTAGCATCAATCCTCTACTTCTAAAAATGCTCACAGGAAGTCCAGTGCAAAATCAGGTCTATGCTAGTAGTCACAGGTAGAGTGTGTAACCACCTAATACCATTTTTACCTTCACCATTAATGTACCAACCACCTACTACCAACTACACACTGCGAAAAAGCTTGTGGTATGATCTGACCTGAGAAAAATCAATGTTCTGCTTGTGAATTTTCTGCAGTGCCCAGCAACCACGCGGATATTCACATCTCATGAAAATACTAGAAACATGGTCATAATAACCAAGTTTGAAAGAGAATATATCACTGCTAATGCCAGAGTGTCATGAATGAGAGAGAACTGAGCTATGTATTTCCTCCTAAATATTAGGAGTTAGTGACTGAAATGTGTACGCCTTAAAAGCAATAATTGCAACATTTAACAAACATGATTTGCAGATGTGCACAATACTATAGCAAATTCCACAGAAGATAAAAACATGTATGCAAACAAAGTGATAGAATAAACAGCAAGTGTCAGGAAAATATATCTTACTGGAGGCACAAAATATTCCATATGGGAAGAAACAGTACTGTACATGATGTTTACCTCTAATCCACACACATTCAAGCTGAATTCATGGCAGCAGAAGCTACATGTATGTCAGGCTGTCCAAAGATGTTTCATCAACAAATCTATAATATGTCATTTTGGGACTGTAAAAAGATGCCTGAAGATATGTTTTGGTTCTGTATCACAAGTCTCCCTGTCACTGCAGCTCTGATTCATAAAACTTCCATTTAAAATCACACTCACTGTTAACCTTGGAAGGATGCATGAATATAATATCACAGATCCTATCAGGCTCCTGAAAGACTACCCATGTGGTATTCAAAGTATATCATGCACA
>JAWQFJ010021248.1:2500-10000 GCA_034096865.1 Theodoxus fluviatilis | reverse complement strand
AGCAGGCAAGGACAGCAGGCAAGGACAGCAGGCAAGGAGGACAGCAGGCAAGGACAGCAGGCAAGGACAGCAGGCAAGGACAGCAGGCAAGGACAGCAGGCAAGGAGGACAGCAGGCAAGGACAGCAGGCAAGGACAGCAGGCAAGGACAGCAGGCAAGGACAGCAGGCAAGGACAGCAGGCAAGGACAGCAGGCAAGGACAGCAGGCAAGGAGGACAGCAGGCAAGGACAGCAGGCAAGGACAGCAGGCAAGGACAGCAGGCAAGGACAGCAGGCAAGGAGGACAGCAGGCAAGGAGGACAGCAGGCAAGGAGGACAGCAGGCAAGGAGGACAGCAGGCAAGGAGGACAGCAGGCAAGGAGGACAGCAGGCAAGGACAGCAGGCAAGGTGGACAGCAGGCAAGGAGGACAGCAGGCAAGGACAGCAGGCAAGGAGGACAGCAGGCAAGGACAGCAGGCAAGGAGGACAGCAGGCAAGGAGGACAGCAGGCAAGGAGGACAGCAGGCAAGGAGGACAGCAGGCAAGGACAGCAGGCAAGGACAGCAGGCAAGGTGGAAGCAGGCAAGGACAGCAGGCAAGGAGGACAGCAGGCAAGGAGGACAGCAGGCAAGGACAGCAGGCAAGGAGGACAGCAGGCAAGGACAGCAGGCAAGGACAGCAGGCAAGGACAGCAGGCAAGGAGGACAGCAGGCAAGGAGGACAGCAGGCAAGGAGGACAGCAGGCAAGGAGGACAGCAGGCAAGGACAGCAGGCAAGGACAGCAGGCAAGGAGGACAGCAGGCAAGGACAGCAGGCAAGGAGGACAGCAGGCAAGGACAGCAGGCAAGGACAGCAGGCAAGGAGGACAGCAGGCAAGGACAGCAGGCAAGGACAGCAGGCAAGGAGGACAGCAGGCAAGGAGGACAGCAGGCAAGGACAACAGGCAAGGGACAGCAGGCAAGGAGACAGCAGGCAAGGACAGCAGGCAAGGAGGACAGCAGGCAAGGAGGACAGCAGGCAAGGACAGCAGGCAAGGTGGACAGCAGGCAAGGAGGACAGCAGGCAAGGACAGCAGGCAAGGAGGACAGCAGGCAAGGACAGCAGGCAAGGACAGCAGGCAAGGAGGACAGCAGGCAAGGACAGCAGGCAAGGACAGCAGGCAAGGAGGACAGCAGGCAAGGAGGACAGCAGGCAAGGACAGCAGGCAAGGACAGCAGGCAAGGAGGACAGCAGGCAAGGAGGACAGCAGGCAAGGACAGCAGGCAAGGACAGCAGGCAAGGAGGACAGCAGGCAAGGAGGACAGCAGGCAAGGACAGCAGGCAAGGAGGACAGCAGGCAAGGAGGACAGCAGGCAAGGAGGACAGCAGGCAAGGACAGCAGGCAAGGACAGCAGGCAAGGACAGCAGGCAAGGACAGCAGGCAAGGAGGACAGCAGGCAAGGAGGACAGCAGGCAAGGACAGCAGGCAAGGACAGCAGGCAAGGAGGACAGCAGGCAAGGACAGCAGGCAAGGAGGACAGCAGGCAAGGAGGACAGCAGGCAAGGACAGCAGGCAAGGACAGCAGGCAAGGAGGACAGCAGGCAAGGAGGACAGCAGGCAAGGAGGACAGCAGGCAAGGAGGACAGCAGGCAAGGACAGCAGGCAAGGACAGCAGGCAAGGACAGCAGGCAAGGAGGACAGCAGGCAAGGAGGACAGCAGGCAAGGACAGCAGGCAAGGACAGCAGGCAAGGAGGACAGCAGGCAAGGAGGACAGCAGGCAAGGAGGACAGCAGGCAAGGAGGACAGCAGGCAAGGACAGCAGGCAAGGACAGCAGGCAAGGAGGACAGCAGGCAAGGGACAGCAGGCAAGGACAGCAGGCAAGGAGGACAGCAGGCAAGGAGGACAGCAGGCAAGGACAGCAGGCAAGGAGGACAGCAGGCAAGGAGGACAGCAGGCAAGGAGGACAGCAGGCAAGGAGGACAGCAGGCAAGGAGGACAGCAGGCAAGGACAGCAGGCAAGGAGGACAGCAGGCAAGGAGGACAGCAGGCAAGGACAGCAGGCAAGGACAGCAGACAAGGAGGACAGCAGGCAAGGAGGACAGCAGGCAAGGAGGACAGCAGGCAAGGACAGCAGGCAAGGAGGACAGCAGGCAAGGAGGACAGCAGGCAAGGACAGCAGGCAAGGAGGACAGCAGGCAAGGAGGACAGCAGGCAAGGACAGCAGGCAAGGAGGACAGCAGGCAAGGACAGCAGGCAAGGACAGCAGGCAAGGAGGACAGCAGGCAAGGACAGCAGGCAAGGACAGCAGGCAAGGAGGACAGCAGGCAAGGAGGACAGCAGGCAAGGAGGACAGCAGGCAAGGAGGACAGCAGGCAAGGAGGACAGCAGGCAAGGACAGCAGGCAAGGACAGCAGGCAAGGAGGACAGCAGGCAAGGAGGACAGCAGGCAAGGACAGCAGGCAAGGACAGCAGGCAAGAAGGACAGCAGGCAAGGAGGACAGCAGGCAAGGACAGCAGGCAAGGACAGCAGGCAAGGACAGCAGACAAGGAGGACAGCAGGCAAGGAGGACAGCAGGCAAGGAGGACAGCAGGCAAGGAGGACAGCAGGCAAGGACAGCAGGCAAGGAGGACAGCAGACAAGGACAGCAGGTAAGGACAGCAGGTAAGGACAGCAGGTAAGGACAGCAGGTAAGGACAGCAGGTAAGGACAGCAGACAAGGACAGCAGGTAAGGACAGCAGGTAAGGACAGCAGGTAAGGAGGACAGCAGGCAAGGAGGACAGCAGGCAAGGAGGACAGCAGGCAAGGACAGCAGGCAAGGAGGACAGCAGGCAAGGGCAGCAGGCAAGGAGGACAGCAGGCAAGGACAGCAGGCAAGGAGGACAGCAGGCAAGGAGGACAGCAGGCAAGGTGGACAGCAGGCAAGGGCAGCAGGCAAGGACAGCAGGCAAGGACAGCAGGCAAGGAGGACAGCAGGCAAGGAGGACAGCAGGCAAGGAGGACAGCAGGCAAGGGCAGCAGGCAAGGAGGACAGCAGGCAAGGACAGCAGGCAAGGAGGACAGCAGGCAAGGAGGACAGCAGGCAAGGAGGACAGCAGGCAAGGACAGCAGGCAAGGAGGACAGCAGGCAAGGAGGACAGCAGACAAGGAGGGCAGCAGGCAAGGACAGCAGGCAAGGACAGCAGGCAAGGAGAGCAGGCAAGGACAGCAGGCAAGGAGGACAGCAGGCAAGGACAGCAGGCAAGGACAGCAGGCAAGGACAGCAGGCAAGGACAGCAGGCAAGGACAGCAGGCAAGGAGGACAGCAGGCAAGGACAGCAGGCAAGGAGGACAGCAGGCAAGGAGGACAGCAGGCAAGGACAGCAGGCAAGGAGGACAGCAGGCAAGGAGGACAGCAGACAAGGAGGGCAGCAGGCAAGGACAGCAGGCAAGGACAGCAGGCAAGGACAGCAGGCAAGGACAGCAGGCAAGGACAGCAGGCAAGGACGACAGCAGGCAAGGACAGCAGGCAAGGAGGACAGCAGGCAAGGACAGCAGGCAAGGACAGCAGGCAAGGAGGACAGCAGGCAAGGAGGACAGCAGACAAGGAGGGCAGCAGGCAAGGACAGCAGGCAAGGACAGCAGGCAAGGACAGCAGGCAAGGAGGACAGCAGGCAAGGACAGCAGGCAAGGACGACAGCAGGCAAGGAGGACAGCAGGCAAGGTGGACAGCAGGCAAGGACAGCAGGCAAGGAGGACAGCAGGCAAGGACAGCAGGCAAGGAGGACAGCAGGCAAGGAGGACAGCAGGCAAGGAGGACAGCAGGCAAGGACAGCAGGCAAGGAGGACAGCAGGCAAGGACAGCAGGCAAGGTGGACAGCAGGCAAGGAGGACAGCAGGCAAGGAGGACAGCAGGCAAGGAGGACAGCAGGCAAGGACAGCAGGCAAGGAGGACAGCAGGCAAGGAGGACAGCAGGCAAGGACAGCAGGCAAGGAGGACAGCAGGCAAGGAGGACAGCAGGCAAGGAGGACAGCAGGCAAGGACAGCAGGCAAGGAGGACAGCAGGCAAGGAGGACAGCAGGCAAGGTGGACAGCAGGCAAGGACAGCAGGCAAGGACAGCAGGCAAGGAGGACAGCAGGCAGGGACAGCAGGCAAGGACAGCAGGCAAGGAGGACAGCAGGCAAGGTGGACAGCAGGCAAGGTGGACAGCAGGCAAGGACAGCAGGCAAGGACAGCAGGCAAGGACAGCAGGCAAGGAGGGCAGCAGGCAAGGAGGACAGCAGGCAAGGAGGACAGCAGGCAAGGAGAACAGCAGGCAAGGAGGACAGCAGGCAAGGACAGCAGGCAAGGAGGACAGCAGGCAAGGAGGACAGCAGGCAAGGTGGACAGCAGGCAAGGAGGACAGCAGGCAAGGACAGCAGGCAAGGACGACAGCAGGCAAGGAGGACAGCAGGCAAGGAGGACAGCAGGCAAGGAGGACAGCAGGCAAGGAGGGCAGCAGGCAAGGAGGACAGCAGGCAAGGAGGACAGCAGGCAAGGAGGACAGCAGGCAAGGAGGACAGCAGGCAAGGAGGACAGCAGGCAAGGACAGCAGGCAAGGTGGACAGCAGGCAAGGAGGGTGGCAGAGTCAGACCTGCTGAGGTCCTGCTGCGTGTCCAGCTCAAAGTGGAGCCGCGCAAGATGCTCCTGCTGCTCTCGGATCTGGTCCATCTTCTCAAAGGAAGCACCACCCCCTGTAGGAACAATGAAGGAATGAGGAAATAAATGGATGGATAGATGAAGGAATGGATGGATGGTCGAATGGAAGGATGGATGGATGGATGGATGAGTGATAGACTGGCTGTCTGGCTGACAGAACGAATGGATGCATGATGGATGGATAGATGATGAATTAATGTAGAAATTAATAAAATTATGGGTATGTTGATGGATGGATGGATGGATGGATGGATGGATGGATGGATGGATGGATGGATGGATGGATGGATGGATGGATGGATGGATGGATGGATGGATGGATGGATGGATGGATGGATGGATGGATGGATGGATGGATGGATGGATGGATGGATGGATGGGCAGATGAATCACGGGAGGATCACACACACACACACACACACACACACACACACATTCACTCACTCACTCAGTCACTCACTCACTCACTCACTCACTCACTCACTCACTCACTCACTCACTCACTCACTCACTCACTCACTCACTCACTCACTCACTCACACTCACTCACTCACTCACTCACTCACTCACTCACTCACTCACTCACTCACTCACTCACTCACTCACTCACTCACTCACTCACTCACTCACTCACTCACTCACTCACTCACTCACTCACTCACTCACTCACTCACTCACTCACTCACTCACTCACTCACTCACTCACTCACTCACTCACTCACTCACTCACTCACTCACTCACTCACTCACTCACTCACTCACTCACTCACTCACTCACTCACTCACTCACTCACTCACTCACTCACTCACTTTCCCTTTCATGCATACAAAAGATGACCCCGACAACAACTTTCATACCAAAAGCGCGGAGCTTTCCAGAATGGAAGTCATCCAGGAGTTTGAGAAGACCCCGCTCCATGGCCCGGACGTCTGCCACATCTGTCAGGAAGCTGTGCTCTCTACAAGGTCGCGACACGCCAACATTCATGGAGGTCATGTGATGTTTTTCTGAAGGAAGAGCACGTCCAGTGAGAAAAATCAGTAACATGTAATAGGAAACAACAAATGTACATGTATATGGTGACACTGCACACCTACAAGGGACGTTTAGTCATTTACATATCAAATCTACTTTCCAGACACTCAGCAAGCTGCTATATAGCTATCTATTGCTGAGCTACCAGTGTAAGCTAGAAACAAACCAACCCCAACCCCAGCAAAGGGATCCAAGTCTGTGTGTGTGTGTGTGTGTGTGTGTGTGTGTGTGTGTGTGTGTGTGTGTGTGTGTGTGTGTGTTTATGCTTGTGTGTGTGTGTATGCTTGTATGTGGGTGTCTGAATGTTTGTGTGTGTGTGTATGCTTGTATGTGGGTGTCTGAATGTTTGTGTGTGTGTGTGCATTTGTGTGTGCATATGTGTATGCATGTTCATGTGTATCTGTATGTGCAGATGTATATGTATGTGTATGTATGTGTATGCATGCATTTGTGTGTGTGTGTGTGTGTATGTGCATGCCTGTGTGTGTTCGCCCATGTGTGAGTGTGTGTATTCTGTGCATGTGTGTAACTCGCTTATTTATCCGCAATACATTTTCCCACATGGAACAATTTTTAAAACTGCGTTGACTTTCCTATTTTATTTCTAAATACAAAACCTGTTTGGCAGTAAGCTGAATTATAAATGAAAACCTAATTACCAACCACAAATCTCTTCCAATGAGGGATTTTCACTAGCAATCTGTAGACACAATAAGGAAGGAAATGCTATGTCATGGAGTGCAAGAGGATGAAGCAGCAAGCAGAAAGAGGTGAACCCAAACCTTTTAAAGCATAGTTCTGTAAACTTGGGCTTCTAATGGGATTCTATACTTAAGGCATACCTTCTGGCCTAGACATTGCAGTGCACTATATTGTTACTTTAGGTGGCACCTAGGATAAGGTTGCATTAAATAAACTTCTTATTTTTATTAAGTCTTGTTTTTCAGGTGAAAGTTAATAATCACAAACTACTACACATACTTTTTTTTTCTTTTTTTCTGCATGTCCCAAATTGGACTTACAAAAACTGTGCTAAGGACAAATAATTCTAAGAATTATTTCCAGCATGCCCTATTTTCCAATCCTTCTTCTTCTTCTTCTTCTTCTTCTTCTTCTTCTTCTTCTTCTTCTTCTTCTTCTTCTTCTTCTTCTTCTTCTTCTTCTTCTTTGTCTTTCAGTGGAGTAGAACTTCAAAGAATGGTTATGTTTCTTGTCCCATTTTAAGTAAACAACCCATATAAGAACAAGTTATGGTTATAAATGATTGAAAGCCTTTCAATCAGGATAAATGTTTTGATAAACATGTGTATACAGCCTTGCTTGTGGATTCACATACACACACACACACACACACACACACACACTCACACACACACACACCCCCCCCAACACTCACACACACACACACACACACACACACACACACACACACAAGTAAACACAAACACACATACACATGCACACACACACACAAGTAAAAACACACACACACATGCACACACTCTCTCTCTCTCTCTCTCTCTCTCTCTCTCTCTCTCTCTCTCTCTCTCTGGGAAACGGTGGCCACTGACCGCAACAGCTGGAGACACGCCGTCAAGACTGGCATCCAGGCCAGCGAGAGGAGGAGACGGGAGCAGTGGGAGGAGAGGAGAGAACGCAGACGACAGAGGATAGCGTTGGCACCCACAGAGCCACGCCAAGACTTCACTTGCGACAAGTGCAACAGAGCATGCAGCTCAAGGATCGGGCTCTACAGCCACAGAGTGCGCTGCCTCTTAACCCCGGACTGACCAAACCTGGCGCACACCCCATAGTCTCACTAG
>JAWQFJ010021247.1:22500-40000 GCA_034096865.1 Theodoxus fluviatilis | reverse complement strand
CAGACGGACAGACCGACAGACACAGACCAAGTCCGGCAGATACAGGATTTCCAGTATCTTCCCGGTGTTAATTCCGTTGTTCATTGTGGCGTTTGTAGTAGGAGCTCACGGCAAGTCTGAATCAGAAAACAAAATCGTCTTATTCATCACACTACAGAAGACGCAGTGATTGCATAATTTACCATGTCCGCCTAATATAAATAAATAGACCGCTACATACTGTCTCAATGAACATTTTAACTTAATTGTTTCCTATCCGTTAATTCTTTAGAACGATCGTAGCATATCTCTATCTCGAAAACTCGGTAGACGTTTTGACAATGTGTCTGTGATTATGAGAGAGAGAGAGAGAGAGAGAGAGTGAGAGAGTGAAAGTGAGAGAGAGTAAGAGTGAGAAAGAGTGAGAGTAAAAGTGTGAGAGAGTGAGTGAGAGTGACAGTGACAGTGAGAGAGAGAGAGAGAAAGAGAGAGAGAGAGAGAAGGAGAGAAAAAGGAAGAAAAAAGACAAAGTGAGAGACAAAGAGAGAGAGAGAGTGAGAGAGTGAGAGAGAGTGAGAGAGAGAGAGTCAGACAGACAGACAGACAGACAGACAGACAGACAGACAGACAGACAGACAGACAGACAGACAGACAGACAGACAGACAGACAGACAGACAGACAGACAGACAGACAGACAGACAGACAGAGACAAAGGAACGTGCATTAATCAGAACGTGTGTAGATTATCATGGATGTAACATATCTAAGTACTTCTTTTAGGTCAGATAAAACCTAGTCCCGCAAAGAACTTTAATCAGCCTAGAGCATCACTGAGATCGAAGACGATGAGTCATCCATACCTCGACCATCTCTCTAGTAACCTGCTGCAGGTGGTGGCACCACTCTTTGGTGGCCTCGATCTGCCTGTGAAGTTTTTCCTTCATGATGCACTTCAGGTCCCCATCAACTCTGCTCATGTCCTTCAGGATGCTGAGCAAAGTCTGGCGTGTTGTATTGCTTTCGTGCAGTTTCTTCCCCAAGTTCTCTTCATTTCCCCCCAGTCCATACATTTGTAGACTCAATAACTCTGCGTGAAGGCAGAAGGCGTGTTTGAGCTGCATGAGTTCTTGATGTTTTCGTTCCAGGACTTGCTCCAAGTAAAAGCGTCGTTCAAAAGAGTCTTCTTGTCCTTTAGGTTCTTGAGGTGCCTGGTTCGACTTTTGAGATTGTTGACTTTCTTCAGTCACGACAGATTCTTGGATTTCAGACGACAAATCATGCTGTTCCTGCAGTCCCAGAGTCTTTACGTTCTCTATTTCTTTCACTCCAAGATCACCATCATTCGTGTCCTGTTGACAACTCTCACGGTCAATACACCTCTGAACTTGCTCCTCCATAGTTTTCAAGAAATGCCACTGTTGCAGCATCATGTTGGACACTGCATGAAGATAACTGGTCATGACTCTTTTGATTTCCCCAGTCCTAGGCCCACTGACAGTAGTTTTCTCATCCATTCTGGACTCTGCTGAGATTCTGTAGGGCGTCTGCAAAGAACATGATAATAGTTCATAAGTGATGTCTTCCTCTGCAGAGCAACAATTTAAAAAAATGCTGTGGATGCTGTAAAGAAAAGTGCGATGAAAAGGACGGGATTATGGCAAATAGCCGCAGCAGAAGCAGCAGCAGAACGACAATGACGTCTCTTAAACAAGATGGGGACAAGTAAATAATCTACTTTGCGGAAAAGAGATAGTGTTAAACATCACATCGCTCCGCCCACACCCGAATCTGAGACAAACAGTTCTCTTCTGAGGTATTGAACACTTCAGTCATAATCTGCTTTCTACGACAATCATTCGCAATATCGGTTGTCCGACCTACCTGCCCACACACACACACATACACACGTACACACACACAGACACACAGACACCTAAACACACAGACACGGGCACATGCACAGGCAGATGCACAGATACAGACACAGACACACACACAGACACACACACACACACACACACACACACACACACACACACACACACACACACACACACACACACAGAGAAAAAACGTTCACACACAGACACAGAGGGACACAGAGGGGCACAGACAGACACATATACAGACAGAGACACAGACACATACACACACACACACACACACACACACAGACAAACACACACACACACACAGAGAAAAACTCACACACACACAGGCAAACACACACACACACACACGCAAGAACACACACACACACGCACGCATGCACGCACGCACGCGGGCGCGCGCGCACACACACACACACACACACACACACAAACACTGGAGCGTGGGCACTGTTTATTTTTGAACACATGTCCGCTTCGCTTGCCTCAGAAAATGCTGACAAAAAACGAATGCCTGGTGCCCGGGATGTTGACAAACAAAAAGGAAGCAAGGGACTGGTACGAGCACAGAAGAACAACACAAAACAGGATGTCAAGGTTTCGGGTACTGCACCCTTCCTCAGGACAGATACCACAAACAAAAAGGACAACAGACTCAACTTTGTGACCGGTGTGGGCGAGGAAAAACGAAGCTATGATACGTCTGAGTTCGAGAGTGCAGAGAAGTGAACACATTTCACTTTGATGAGCAGAAAATTAAGACAACAACGGCAGCACTTGGATGTGAAGATCAGGTTACCGCGGAAGAGGGGAAGAATGGACGTAGCCAGGGGTAGGTGGGGGGAGGCGGAGGAGGGTGAGGTGGGTGGAGGGGGTGGGTGAATGGGAGGCGGAGGGGGTAGGAGGGGGTTGGGGGTGGAGGGATGGTGGTGGGGGAGAGGAAGAGAGATAAAGAACAGGAAAGGCTGCTCGGTGGTGTCACGTGGAAACTGCGTGACAAGTACACACTCGCCGATTAGCTGGCGATGTAAGCGATGGGCGGTAAAGCGGTAGGTTAATTACCTCGTGCGTAGCAGTAGCAACAACACTGACAATGACTGTGACATCTACAGATTCAACAATGAAAGCATCGCCACTTTCAGCCACAACTACAATGACACTAGCAGCAAAGCATTCACATTGTTAAAATTAACAAGTATGACAAAAGAAAGGAGAAAGGAGGTATGTAAAGAGGAATGAAGGATGGATGGGTGGATGGATGGATGGAATCATTTATGGATGAAATGTTGGATGGAATGATGGATGGAATGATGAATGGGTGGGTGGACGGATGGGTGGATGGGTGTATGGATGGATGGACATATATATGGACATATACAGTTTTAGAAATTATCAGCCTCTGTAGATTCTGCAAGGCGTTTGAGTAACCAAAGCCCTGGCGTTTGAAGATTGAAAGTCCAGATTGGGTTCCCTTTCTCATTCGTCTTCTTGTAAATAGCCATAATGGGAAAACCTTTCTAGGTTTGACCATTTCAGGTAGTTGAAAATACCTCGGTTAAGTAGTAGTAGTAGTAGTAGCAGCAGCAGCAGCAGTAGTAGTAGTAGTAGTAGTAGTAGTAGTAGTAGTAGTAGTAGCTGCTGCAGCAGCAGCAGCAGCAGCATTAGTAGTAGTAGTAGTAGTAGTAGTAGTAGTGGTGGTGGTGGTGGTGGTGGTGGTGGTGGTGGTGGTGGTGGTGGTGGTGGTGGTAGTAGTAGTAGTAGTAGTAGTAGTAGTAGTAGTAGTAGTAGTTGAGAGGCTAGATGTAGGCCGTGAAGCCTTTTGAACGCCCCATCGTATTGTGTTGCTTTATATAAGGTCTTAGCGCAATTTCCTATTGCGACAATGTCACTCATCATAGCTTCTGGATAACGATATGAATGTAGGATCCTTGTCCAGTTGGTTTTTGAAAACGTTAGTAGTCGGTGCAGTCTTCAGCCGAAACGGAAGGTTATTCCACAGGTTAGCAACACGATTACTGAAACAGTACTTTCTTAGGTTAGTATTACTACGCAACAAAATTAATGTAACTAAAGGGATCGGTCATGAGAAGGTTGGATACCTGCAATCTCTTACCTCAGCACCTCGGCTCCAGTCGTATGTCTGCTTGTCTGTGACTGCGTGAAGTGCGACGCAGAGTCTGCAATCTGCAGTGAGAAGAAGTCAAAGCACTGAGCACATGACGTGCACGGGCTTGGAGCGAGGCAGTTTCAAGTGAGGATACCATGGGTGCGTTTGTTAGGCAAGTGGCTCGCCTCGATGGCTAGTCGAAAGCGAGCGAGATGCACCTACGGCAAATGCGTGAGAAACGTACGCAACGCCTAGTCCTCGAGATTCTCTCGAGATTCTACGCCTAGCAAACGCCCCTCCATAACTTCATGGCGGGCGGTGCATGATGGACGTTCTTCTGTGCAATGCATGCTGAACTAGGGGACACTCTTGAGAGCGCAAACCTCCGCCAAGGAAGCCAACAATTCTCTTATGTGTTCTGCACAATTAATTCAGGCAGGATGCTCCGCTAGCCAGACCTGGCGCTACGAAGTTTACTTCATTTTAGCGTCTGCTGGCGGTCTCTGAGTGTGAAGCGCACAGGCCGGTGTCAATGAAAAGTTGACATCATCCACCTCATGATGCCCGATGAAATTTTTCTTCATGATTGTAATTCCAAAACGAATAACAGATAAGCTCCAAAATTCAATGATTGTTTCCTGGGTAAAACTGTGCTGTTCAATATTCCATGATGCTGATGTACTTTTGTGTTGATCAAACGACGATGTATGCTTGCTTCAGCCTCCAAATATTTTCAAAGAGTTGAAGACTCGATAAGACCCTAAACTGAACATACTTGACTTATGCCTCTTTATTCCTTGTGGAACATAGGGCCGCACCAACACTCCTCCAACGCACACGGTTTTGGCAGGTCCTCTTCAGCTCGGCCCACGCCATTCCGGCAGCCTTCATGTTAGTGTTTATACTCCTGCGCCAAGTCTGCTTTGGTCGTCCCACTTTCCTCTGTCCTTGGTGGTTCCAGTCAAGGGCCTGCCTGGTGATGCTGGATGCATTCTTTCGTAGTGTATGGCCAATCCATCCCCACTTTATTTTCCTGACATCTGTCTCAACCGGGGCTTGTCTTGTCCTGGCCCACAGTTGATCGTTGGAGATGCTTTCTGGCCACCTGATATTGAGGCTGTTTCTGAGGCATCTGTTGGTAAATGTCTGTAGCTTGTGGGTGTTGGTTTTGGTTACTCGCCATGTTTCCGAGCCATAGAGTAGGACTGCCTTCACGTTGGTGTTGAAGATCTGGATCTTGTTATGGAATGATACTGTTGCTGCGGTTTCTGTAACAGGCTTGTTTTTACAGGATCGCAAAAAAAAGGTCTCAAAAAGTTTGTGCTGGAATGGACGTAAATGCAAGGTCAACTTTTCCACAGTATGCTGACAAAAATTCTTACACTTCAACACCATCATTAGAACCAGCACTACCAACAAAAAACCTACCTCAATCACTGTCCCATCATTATAATCATCATCATCGTCGTCGTCGTCATCGTCGTAGTCATCATCTTTAAATAAACCCATATTTCTCCGTCCCAGAGATAGAACCACGGCACTGCGCCTCACACATCGTCCAGCCCCAAAGATTGCTCGCCCATCTCCGCCTGTCTCAAGACGTGGTTCCAACAAGCGAGTAGAGGCTGAGGGGCTGACCGTGTACTCATGCAAGAGGGGAGAGCACTGGGGGGTGGGCTGGCAGGAACTGGTGTATACTCTAAACAAGTTTGAAGGGTTGGGAAGTTCCTGTAAATACGTTTTGTCTTTTTGCTTTGGCCCTCCGTAGACGTTGAACCAAAGCTAACGACACAAGGTTGCAGCCAGTATAACATCATCGTCATCATCATCATCATCAATCATCATCATCATCATCATCATCATCATCATCATCATCGTCGTCGTCGTCGTCGTTGTCATCGTCATTGTCATCATCATTGTTGTCATCGTCGTCGTGTCGTCGTCGCCGTCGTCGTCGTCGTCATCATCATCATCATCATCATCATCATCATCATCATCATCATCAACATTATTTTCATCATCATCGTCGTCATCATCGACGTCGACGTCGCCGCCGACGCCGCCGTCGTCATCGTCATCATCAGTATCATCACATATCATATCATCTTTATCATCATTATCATCATCGTCATCATCTACGTCGTCGCCGCCACCGCCGTTGATGGTGTCATCGTCGTCATCATCATCGTCGTCGTTGTCGTCGTCATCAGTCGTCGTCGTCCTCGTTGTCCTCTTCGTCATCATTGTCCTCGACGGTCTCGCCGACGCCATCATTATCAGCTTTATCAACGTCAACTATAGCAGCAACAGACATCGCCAACATTGTCATTAGCTTTGTCATCGTCGTTCTCGTTCTTATCTTCGTCGTCTCCATCTGGACCACTGGTGAATCCAATGTATGCATTAGAGAAACTTGAACCCATTAAGTTTCGCAACAGGGGCGTGTTCTTGACATAGGAGGTCATGTTTTCCCCTTGGTTCGGTCGGTCGTTCGTTCATTATTCTGCAAAATACTTGAAAAGTTCATGAAAGATTCTGACATTTTGTGCAAGGTTGGGTTTCGTCCAAGGCATAATCTTTTCAAGTGTTTAGATTATCTGTGATCTAGTCTGGGAATAACAAACAGAAAGAGAAATTTTATCGCGTATCACAAAGTTGATGCCGTCAATCTATTGATGACGCTAGTGTATGCGATCCATACTCAAACCGTCACCGCGGAAAGAGCCGGCAAAGATGAGGACGACAGCACACCCGCTTCAGTACGCCTGAACGAAGGTCGTGAGTAATGTGTCGTGTACACAATGATTGACAAGAGACTGGAGGGAGAGGAAGAGGTCCATGGCACCGTCATAATGAGTGAAACTGGAGACTGGAGACTGCTGAACAGTCACAACGAAAATTGATAGCCACTCATTTATTCATTAAAGACTCGAAGTCTAAAGATTAATCGCAAGTGACAGACTACATTTTTTATTGTATTATTGCCTGATTGGATTTGTGTGTGTGTGTGTGAAATTAATAAAGGTACAAGGGCAACAAAGAAAAGCAAATTGGTGTGTCATTTTGTGCCTGTCTGATTGCAGCTGAATGATGTGAGTGTGGATAGTAGGATTGTATAGTAAACAGAGAAAGTACACGCTCCATTCTGAAAAAGGTAAATACATTTACATCTATTCTCATTTTCTTTAGTACATACACGCAAAAAAACCCAGTTGTGACATCATGTCCATATTTCTGTATGCCTGTGAGTCATGGACACTAACAGCTGACTTGGAGAGAAGGATACAGGCCATGGAAATGAGATGCTTTCGACGACTCCTCGGCATCTCCTACAAAGACCGCATCACAAACGAGGAAGTCGGAAACAGAATCGGGCAAGCCATCGGGCCCCATGAAGAACTACTGACCACTGTGAAAAGACGCAAACTAAAGTGGTATGGGCACGTCTCACGGTCGTCAGGGCTTGCCAAGACTGTGCTACAAGGCTCAGTAAAAGGAGGGAGGAGGAGAGGCAGACAAAGGAAACGATGGGAGGACAATGTCTCAGAGTGGACAGGGATGAGGCTCAGCGAAGCCTTGAGACAGTCCGAGAGGCGAGAGGAATGGAGAGAGCTGTTGCCAGATCATCTGTGGTGTCCCAACGGTCGTCCAGACTACGGGACAAGTAAGTAAGTATATACCCTTTACACAGGTTCCAGACACTTCCAGAACAGCGTAGAATCTACTCCACTACCATCAAGCTTCAGGAATGACGTCACGTGACACAGCCAAGACAAATTTAGCCCTACTCAACCACGTGACCAGGCAACGGCATTAGGTGATTAGCGTAGAGGCTGATGTAAACATCCCGATTGCGCTACGATGTTCTCGTTCTTTCTGGAACCTTCACAACATGTGTCACTGGGTCATCAGATCTCTGTCATCTGTGCTCAAGCTTATCGAAACAAGAAGAGTCTTTCATGCTGGAGAACGCAGCCTGTGTATTGAGGGGCGAACATGTCAGTACATCACTTCTGCCCTGAAATAAACTCAACGCGATGCAAGAACAAAAGCTTTGTCTGTCTTGTCTTCTCAGTGTCGGTAAAGAAGTGCTTGATGCGGAGAAACATACAGTGACTATTTGTAACCACCAAGTCTAATGACATCTCCTAAAGGTTCAAAGTTTCGTCGCTTGTCAAAGCGATGCAGAATGAGAGTGATGATGAAGTAAACATGAGGAGAGTGTAAAAAACGGCTCGTCTTGTCGAGGCAAAGAAGACCACAATTTCATTCGTTAATGGTAACTGATACACATTTGACAGGAAGGGAGGAAACCTGTCTAATAAATCGACATAAAGATCACCAATTGCTGGCAGCACCCCCCCCCCCCCCTGCTTTCTCCTTTTGCATGAGTGCATCGTCAGCCCCTCAGCCTCTACTCGCTTGCTGAAACCCTCTTTTTAAAGGCGGAGATGGGTGAGCATGCTTTTAGGTTGGACGATGTGCGAGGCGCAGTGCCGTGGTTCTATCCCTGGGACGGGAACACTGTGGGTTTACTGAAATATTTTGACAAAGTCATGCTTGCCGCAACCCTGTATTGTATGTGTTCGTGCATGTAATTCTGTCTGTGCGTGAATGATTAGACTTGGTGATCATTTACGTTGCATCTGCCGCTCTGTGTGGGAGAGTTAACGTTGGTTCAACGTCTTCGACGTGCCAAAGCAAAACAAAAGTATTCACAGGAGCTTCCCCTCCCTCCCAGCTTGTCTAATATCAACATAAAGATCATCAGTTCCTGGCTGCCCATCCTCCAGTGCTCTCCCTGCACGCTGGCTGAAACCATGTCTTCTGACAGGCGGATACGAAAAAACATGCTTTGGGGTTTGAGAAGCTACAATTTGCAGTGCTGTGTTTCTATGCGGAGAAAATCTGAGGTATAATGGTTCCGCTGGAAAGATAAGGCTTATTCGGGCCTGAACGTCTGTCCCACATGTTGGCACACATGAGGCAGTAGGGTAACTGCCAGCTCTGGCCTTCCTAGCAGTTCCCTTTCTCTCTGCTGCTGCAGTCCTCCCCTCCTCTGCCACCGTCTCGGCAGCAGTGCCCCTGCCACGGCGGGAGGGGGGATCTTGTGCCAGTGACTCCCAGGCGTCCATGTTGATCTGTAGAGCCCTGAGGAAGTTTCTCAGGCATTCATTGGAGAGCTTTGTTGTCCCCCCCCTAAGCTTGCTTTCCCTGGCAAAATATATAACAGCTGCTTCGGCGGTGGCTTGTCTGGCGCACGAACTGCATGCCCTGTCAACCTTGCCTGGGCTTTTTACGTGAGGGTGTGAAGGCTTGGGAGGCTGGCCCGCTTTAAGACTTCTGAATCAGTGATCCTTTCCTACCACTTAATTAGCCGGCGTTTAAAAGTAACATGAGAGAGAGAGAGAGAGAGAGAGAGAGAGAGAGAGAGAGAGAGAGAGGACAGATCAACGGTTTTGATTACCAAATGCCTGCACCGAACACAAAAGATGAAACAAACAGGATAACATGTCAAGAATTCCAGTTGTTCCTTTGTCTATCGCAGGCAGAATTTCCACTCTATAGGAAAGCCTAAACTTGGTCCTTCTCGACTAGAATCCGTGGCTGCAGAGTACTCTGAGGCTACTTCAATATTTCATTCATCAACACAAAACAGAAGACACTTGATAAGAAAGCCAAATATTTATTGGGGAATAACCTTGATGTGAAAAAGGCATGGAATGAAACATTGATGCAATTGAATTTTTAAAAAGTCACGAGTTTCTTCACTCCTTCAAGCAAAATTTGATAAGATGATTCAACCAATGCTTTTATTTATCAGATTACCTTACTTTCTAGTTACTTCGTCAGTGATAAATTTATGTGACGAAGCAAGTGTTAAAAAACGGATTTCCTGAATTTGTTTCCATGTTAAGAAGCATTCATCATATTGACTTAAACACGATGACACGTACCAGAAAGAACAGCCATTCACGAAGACGATCGTTGCGACAATATTAACAAAGAATCATCAAAAGCACAAATTTGAGTGGGACTGCAATTCGACTCTACTTAACTGCAAGCCTCATGCACAATACACCAGTGTGTATCATTCGGCGCTGCAAACTAGGAAACGTTCTATAGTTCTTTACTGTTGCCGATCTGCCTGAAAAGAATCGGGTTGTTGTACCCTTGGGCGCAACAGTGCAACATGCAAGACACTTTGTGTGCATGCTCATCCATCGCCATGGCTGAAGTGCAGACACAACGTCAATGACTAATTCAACAACAACCACGACGATGCAATGATGTCAAGACAAGCAGGGAAGAACACACATACACACATACACACACACACACACACACGCACGCACAAACACGCGCTCGCACACACACACACACACACACACACACATACATACACACATATACACGAACTTGGACATATGCACACACACACACACATTCACACTTAAACGATATCTACCAACCAACAATGGTACACATATCAATGCATGAATACACTCCCGCATTCTTGAGTTTACAAAGATGAAAAGGAAAGTAGGGTAAACACGATACCCTTGCAATTTAAAGCAATACTCGAGGAAACAATGCAAGAAACCAAAGAACGTTCATTACGAAATGCAAGATGCTTAATTCTGTTTGCATGCAGTTGAATCATTACAGCTTTCGTCTGCTTCTGTGGTCCCAAAGCTTCTGACGATTGCAATAACACTGGATAGGTAAAAACATGAATATGAAAGATGGGAAGGAATACACACAGTAAGAAAACGTTACAGATTGCTTTCTGAATCAGCAGATGAGAAGTGGACAATAAAAACGGAGGAATTTGATTAAATTTCTTTTTTAAGGCATTTCTTTATCAAATGTTCAAAACAATTGAATAAATCGACAAAGCTAAAAGAAATTTGATTAGGGGGTTGATATTCATAAGATAAAAGAAAGATGTGAATGGAACGTTTTCACACGGTTTAGCAAAATATTCCTGTCCGATCAGAAAGTCCACGCTTTTCACACACACGCGCGTACACGCGCGCGCGCACACACACGCACGCACGCGCACACACACACACACACACACACACACACACAAGGGGGGGGGGGTTTCCTTTCTCTTTTCCCATGTCGAATTATTTCTAACAGCACCTTTGTCTATTTTATGCTGATGGATTTAACCTTTTGACAAATGCCTTCTAAAATTATTGACACACGGTGAATTTTTCCAGTTAAAAAGACATCTTCACATAAAGAAACACAAAACCAAAACTGTTCTGCCTTCATTGATCGAGTTCAACATAGGGAAGACACCACGTTCTTGACAGAAAAATGAATCAAGTTCCCCTCCATATTATTTTAGAGTATGGGAAGGGTAAAATGTCTTCTAAACATGATCTATCTCCCATGAACAAGCTGGGAAAGAGATCAAAGAAACAGTTTGTGTGTCAACAAGGGACACCAAACTAGCATCTAAACAAAACATCTGTTTTCTTCATGCTGCTGGAAACTCCGAGAAACTCTGCAAAACCGAGACAAGTCCTTCAGAGCCACGTTTGAAATTGGACAATCCCAGACTCTGAAGTTGGCCAAGGGAATACAATCTCTGCAAAGGCACTTGATGTCCGCGTCACTGACTTTGCAGTAGAAAAGACTCAGGTCTTTTAGATTCGCCATTCCAGCAACTGCATTCATGCCAATGTGAGAAATGGAGGGGCAGAAAACCAACGCCAGGCTTTGTAATCTTTGAAGACTTCGGCAAATCTGTTGAAGCTGCTCATCGTTGATTTGAGAACAGTCCAAAGTCAGATGTACCAAATGAGACAACCTTGCTATGTAATTTATTCCAGAATGAGTTATATGACCAGTGTACTGTAGCTTGAGTTTTTGCAGATTCCTAAAACCTGTACTTATGAATTTTAGTGTTGCGTCAGATGGAAACTGAAACAGAAGTTCCTCAATATTGGGCATTTGACTGTAAACTGTCTTCGTCCTGTGCGCAGAAACGCAGGGAAGCAAATGAAGCACGTTGATGTTAGACAGTTCTTGGGCGATGTGTTTTAACATAATATCTGTCAGCAGATCACACCTGATGCGCACCTTTTCCAAATTGGGCATCTCTCCGAGAATTTGCATGCTGTGCTCTGTGGCAGTTCGAGAAAGTGTAAAACATATCGTCCGCAAGTTAGGAAGCCCCTCCTTGACAAACCGGATGTCTCTGTCTCCAATCCGGAAGTACTCGATGCAGAGCTGCGTCAGAGACTCCATGGCAGAGGAATGCAGAACCTGTAGATCCAAATAAAAGCCACCTGGAAATGGCATGCTGTCAAACTTGAGGACTTCCAGTTTTTTCAGGCTGAGGACTATAGAAGGAAAAGCACGTGGGTCGTCACAAATTCGAAGAATTTTCAAGCAGTTCAAATGATCAAACAACTTCTCGTGCTGATCGCTGTCATGGCAACGAATGTGCAGCTCTCTCAGTCTAGGCAAGCTCCTGCAAAACACCTTCTTGGTCAGATCTACTTCAAGAGGGCCTAACTTGTTCACCTTGAGGCTTTCCAGAGTTGGGAGGTAGCAGAGAAGTTCTCCAAGGTTCTCCAGCCTTTGACCTCTGGCAACGACCACGCGCTTGATCTTCCTCTCTCTAAGGCTGCCCAGTACAGTGGCAGATATATCATCAAGGTCCAGGACAAGCTCTGCATTTCTCCACAAGAAGGGGTCGTTGATGGTATCTCTCCAGGAACAGCAGACCTGAGCAGCCCTTCCTTTGTCTGCAACGCCCAGGTAGTCAAAGATGGCAAACACCAGTTCCAGGGGAAGATCCGATATGTCTGTTTGAGATTCTTGCATAAGATCTTCATGTGGAATATCTTCATCAGGCCTGCAAAAGGCGAATAGAGTTGGTTAGAAAAGTTACAGTGGTAAATATCATCTTGACATGTCTACAGAAAGGGAAAAATATCATGGCCTGAAAACATGCAACATCATAAGTTCTAATCTGCGAGGTTTCCTTTAGCTGCCATGCTGAAATAAATGTTTGTTTTTGAATTATATCGATGAGTATGTACTGTATGCATTTTACGCTCTAATATTACGTGCCCAACAGGTTGAGGACAGTTCAGAAATAGCAAATGTCACTCATTATATTATATTTCTACACAGCCACACTATGTAACAGTATCATTCTTTAAAACTTGTACTAGATGTCTGTAAATAAACTTTTAGATTTCATGACGTACCTGTAAAAATGTCCATATAACATAATCATCTCATTTCTGATCTACAGAATGTGCACGCTAGGTCGCACGTATAATTTGTGAGCAACTACTAACATATCGTTTTACCCTACACGTAATTCAGCACAAGAAAATTGCATGATTGCACATATAACTTTTCATATGACGTCGGTCGAAATAAAGTTAAGTCTGATCTCTCTCTGAGTGCCCCTCTCTCTCTCTCTCTTTCTCTCTCTGTCTCTCTGTCTTTCTCTCTGTGTCTTTATCTGTCTCTCTTTTTCTCGCTCTCTTTCTTTCTCTTTCTCCCTTTCTCTCATTCTCTTTCTCTCTTTCTCTCTTTCGTTCTCTCTTTCTCTCTCTCTTTCTCTCTTTCTCTCTCTCATATTCCATATTGTTCCTTGCACAAATCAAGTGTATTTTGGTTATAATGACTAAAAAACGGAAGCACTCCTGGTGGGCGGCGGAGGCAAATCGGATCAGGCCCTCAAACTAACCATTGGTCACAGTGACATCGTCTTCTCTCAGTCTGTTAGAAACTTAGGCGTCATGTTTGACGATGATCTGTCAATGAGATCTCATGTCAACAAAGTCTTTCAGTTAGCATATTAGGAGCTAAAGAAAGTTTGTACCATTCGTCATTATCTTTCTCAGCAGGCCACCAAAACGCTCATCACATCACTTGTCCTGTCTCGTCTCGACTATGGAAACTCTTCTCGCTGGCATCTCTGACACTCTAACAAACTCCAGAAAGTTCAGAATTGTGCTGCTAGGCTAGTTTTTCGATGTCCCAAGCGTACTCATGTCTCATCACTCCTACATACACTTCACTGGCTCCCCATCTCTCAGAGGATAGATTATAAACTTGCTACTTTGTGCTTCAAGGCCATCGACTACACCACACCACACGCTCTTACAGAAATTCTTGCAGTCTACACGCCCTCCAGATCTGTACGCTCAGCTGCTGACTCTAGAATGCTCAAGGTCCCCCGCCGTAATAGGAAAACTCAAGGACAGCGTGCCTTCTCCTATATCGGACCTGTAACCTGGAATAGTCTCCCTCTTTCAGTCCGTCATTCTGACACTCTGCCCCAGTTCAAAAGTGCTCTAAAGACCCACCTCTTCCGACCGGCCTTTCCCGCTGAGCTGCTTCGCCTTACTTGACCTGGCCGGCAAGTGCTGTGCATATTGTATAGTTTGTTCTATTTGTTCTATTGGATCTTAGTTTGTTTTTTGTTTATGTGTGTTGTGATTTTTTTGTGGGAATGTGGTGTTGAGTGGTTGTACGAATGTTGATTCTTTGCATTGTAAACGCCATGAGCTTGCCTGTGAAGGGAAGGTATGTGCTTATGAATAAACTATTATTATATTATCCAATATTGCGGTTGCAATATTCTACCTCAGGCAGCCATTCAGCTGCATACTGTTGTAATTTTACCCAAGACTTTTACAAGAACGATATTCACAATCTTACCTATGGATCTCAGCATCGACTTCCATTGGCTGAGATGTAACAGTAACTGCACCCATGTCTACAAATGCAAGAATGAACATTTTTACAATCAAGAGAACTCATTGAATAGGATGCGAAGGGGGAGGGGAAGGAGAGAGGGGGCAGGCCAAGGGGGGGGAGGGGAGAGGGGAGGGAGAGAGAGAGAGAGAGAGAGAGAGAGAGAGAGAGAGAGAGAGAGAGAGAGAGAGAGAGAGAGAGAGAGAGAGAAAAGAGTGAGAGAGAGAAGAGAGAAAGAAAAAGAAAAAGAAAGAGAAAGAGAGAGAGACAGAGACAGAGACAGATAGAGACAGAGAAAGAGAGAGACAGAGACAGAGAGAGAGACAGAGAGACAGAGAGAGACACAGAGACAGAGACAGACAGAGACACAGACAGAGACAGACAGACACAGACAGGCAGACAGGCAGGCAGGCAGAAAGACAGAGATAGAGAGAGAGAGAGAGAGAGAGAGAGAGAGAGACAGAGACAGAGACAGAAACAGAGACAGAGAGAGAGAGAGAAAGAAAGAAGGAGAGAGAGAGGGAGAGAGAGAAACAGACAGAGAGAGAGGGGGAGAGAAGAGAAAGAGAGTTATAGAGAGATAGAGACTGAAACAGAGAGAGAGAGAGAGACAGAGAGAGACAGACAGAGACAGAGACAGAGACAGAGGCAGAGGCAGAGACAGAGACAGTGACAGTGACAGAGACAGAGACAGAGAGAGACAGAGACAGAGACAGACACAGACAGACAGACAGACAGACAGACAGACAGACAGACAGACAGACAGACAGACAGACAGACAGACAGACAGAGAGAGGGGGGGAAGAGAGAGAGAGAAAGAGAGAGTGAGACAGACAGACAGACAGACAGACATACATACAGACAGACAGACAGACATATATTCAGGTAGACATGCAGACAGATAGCTAGGCAGGCAGGCATGCAGGCATGCAGGCAGGTAGTTCGACAGGTAGGCAGTCCAACAGGCAGGCAGGCAGGCAGACAGACAGGCGGGCGGGTGGGCGGGCAGGCAGGAAGGTAGGCAGGCAGGCAGGCAGGCAGATCAGGCAGGCAGACATGCAGGCAGGCAGGCAGACAGACAGGCACACAGGCAGGCAGGTAGGTAGGCAGCTTGACAGACGACGATAGAAAAAGGGAGAGAATGAGAGAGACAGAGGGAAACAGAGAGAAACAGAGAAAGGGTGGTGGTTGTGGTATTTTACACAGCACAAGAAGTCGAACTGAATGTTTTAAGGGCAAAGTGTAGGGAGGTGGCGAAACTGTCAGCTGCAGTTCAGCAAGCCAGTTAATGCACAGACACACGGACAGCCAGCAAGCCAGGTAATGCACAGACACACGGACAGCCAGCAAGCCAGGTAATGCACAGACACACGGACAGCCAGCAAGCCAGGTAATGCACAGACACACGGACAGCCAGCAAGCCAGTTAATGCACAGACACACGGACAGCCAGCAAGCCAGGTAATGCACAGACACACGGACAGCCAGCAAACCAGGTAATGCACAGATACACGGACAGCCAGCAAGCCAGGTAATGCACAGACACACGGACAACCAACAAGCCAGGTAATGCACAGACACACGGACAGCCAGCAAGCCAGTTAATGCACAGACACACGGACAGCCAGCAAACCAGGTAATGCACAGACACACGGACAGCCAGCAAGCCAGGTAATGCACAGACACACGGACAGCCAGCAAGCCAGGTAATGCACAGACACACGAACAGCCAGCAAGCCAGGTAATGCACAGACACACGGACAGCCAGCAGTGATACACACCTTGGCAGGGAGGCCTGGAGGACAACGGACCTGCCCTTCCCTACGTCTGTTGCGGAGCAGTACTGACTGGCTTGTGTGTAGAGTCAGTCTGCCTGGCTCATTTCCTACTCACTTCAAGGAAGTCCTGAGCAAAGGTACGCCTTCTCACGAGCTGCAGATATCTTTCATGTGAACAAAAATCAGTACAGCTTTAAGGATGCAGTACCCTGTAACCTTCATTTTTGTCTGTTGAATTTCTTTGTTCCGCCTGCATGTGACGTGTTTGCATGAATTATGCTAATATGCTTTCCAATATGGTTGCCGATACAACAATTTTTTAAATCAGATTTTGAAACATGATGCCAGAGAAGGAGCTAATGATAGAAACTTGTAATTTTTCACAAAGGCACATGCCATAAGGTAGCATGACCTGACCTAAAATAAAGGAACTATTCTGAGGATTTTATTTTAACACGACTTCACATCTAAGTTACATGAATTGAGTCGCTAATTACACATTCAAGATCCTGTAACTGTGACACACAGGAAGATACGAGCCATACATTTTTGATTATGGATCATCCCATGAAGCAGGCTATATGAAACATATCTGCCACATTTCAAGGAAGTTAAACTTCACAGCACAGAGATGTGATCTCTGAAATCTAACACATTGTGGTAAAACCTGAAAACTGAGAAATTTGCATTTACAGTTCTCATACCTCATTACGATAGCTGACAGTAGGTGTCTTCCTCAAAATTGTTTACTATAAAATACAAATTTTCCCCAAAAACAAACCATATCGTCATATTTTGCATTGAATTTACTACAAAGTAAATTTTGTAAAAAGCGACCATATTTCATAAAAATGACTTTTTATTAACTAGAATACCACTACCTTATATTAAATTGGCTGCATAGTTTGTTTGTTTTGTTTGTTTTGTGTGTGTTTTTTTTTGGGGGGGGGCTATCTGCTTTGTGTTTCCTACAGTGGCCGAGGGCAGGGTCCAGAACAATTCGAGAG
>JAWQFJ010021247.1:0-17500 GCA_034096865.1 Theodoxus fluviatilis | reverse complement strand
ATATCTTTTATCATGGTTAAGTGCTTATTCATAAATCATTTCTTGACTCTGTTGATACATTCTGTGCCGCCCTGCATGTTGATGTGGAATGATTGATGTTTGCATGTTGCGAGTCAGGCTACAGTTAATTTAACCCCTAGACAATAGTGCGCTCGTAGCCGTCCCGTAACAGTTAGGAAAGCGTAACTGTCTCTCGGGGTGTAATTCATGAACTTGGACTTTCGCGAGCACTGGTCTTGGACTTGTGAGTCCAGGACTAGTCCTAGACCACCGCGTAGCCTGGGACTAGTCCTGGACTCAGCGAGTCTATGATTCACGAACCCAGACTGGGTGTTGACTTGAAAGGCTGGGACTGATTGACCTAGTCCATGGATTATTTTTAGAATGATGTGGATTTCCCGGGGATTCCGCCCAGTGCGCAAGCGCATAGCGTACCGCTTTAAACTTCCCGTCAAAAATGACGGCCACGATCGGTAGCAAAACCTCGAAGAAAAGCCCCGATTTCACGGAGCGAGAATCGGTAGCTATCATAAAAGCGGTGTCAGCAAGATACGGATACATTAACAGCAGCATACACACAGCCCAAGCAAACAAAAGAAGACGGACAGCGTGGGAGGGCGGTGACAAATGAAGTGCGCATGCAAGCTGAGGCTGGCTCGAGTGTGTGTGTGTGTGTGTGTGTGTGTGTGTGTGTGTGTGTGTGTGTGTGTGTGTGTGTGTGTGTGTGTGTGTGTGTGTGTGTGACCGTTTATTAAGTTCATCAGCAAGAGGCAAACGAGCAGAAGATCAAGTTTGACAATATGGCAGGATTTCCAAGTGAGAGCCATTGAAATTCAGTAAGGAAGGGATGGAACAATAATCTGTCTTGATGAGGATAAATATACACACACAATGACACACACACACACACACACACACACACACACACACACACACACACACACACACACACACACACACACTCCAGCCTCAGCGTACCGCTTCAAACTTCCCGTCAAAAATGTCAGTCACGATCGGTAGCAAAACCTCGAAGAAAAGCCCCGATTTCACGGAGCGGGAATCGGATAGCTATCATAAAAGCGGTGTCAGCAAGATACGGATACATTAAAAGCAGCATACACACAGCCCAAGCAAACAAAAGAAGACGGACAGCGTGGGAGGAGGTGACAAATGAAGTGCGAGCTGAGTGAGGCTGGCTCGAGTGTGTGTGTGTGTGTGTGTGTCACCGTTTATTAAGTTCATCAGCAAGAGGCAAACGAGCAGAAGATCAAGTTTTACAATATGGCAGGATTTCCAAGTGAGAACCATTGAAATTCAGTAAGGAAGGGGTGGAACAATAATCTGTCTTGATGAGGATAAATATACACACACAGTGACACTGACACACACACGCACACACACACACACTCGATCAGCCTCAACTCACTTTCCCCACCAAACTCGTGAAACCCTGGCGATCGTCACACATTTTCTCAGTTACCAAAAATAAAGCAATTTAATCTGAGCAGTGTTTTCATAACACAGATGCAATTTTAATGTATCGTTTTCATAGCATCAGACAACACTAGCATTGTACCCAATGTCAACAGCAGCAGGCAGGTTCGAGGACAACACTGTTTACTGGTGTCGCAGCGGTCCGCGCTTCAGCTATAAATAGCAGTGCGCGAAGCTCGGCGACCTGCATTTCCAACTGTAAAATGTAAGCGTTTTCACGACCTATTGATGCAATCAACATACAGCTTTCATAATTTAATGCTGTTCATGGCTTATACTTTCTTTGGATGGGTTTCCGGTGTCCCAAAATACAGCTTATTATTTGCGAACCGTGACTTCACTTACTTGACTTAGTGAACAGGTCGGCCATTTAATTTTGCGCTGGTCTTGGACTTTGGTGTGTAGTCTAACAAATCCTTGGACCACCGTAGTCCGCAGTTCAGTCTGCCGACTGAACAAAGTCCACGTTCATGAATTGTAGACTACGACAGTCCAAGTTCATGAATTGTAGACAACGACAGTGGTCCAAGACTAGTCTTAGACCACGCTGAAAGTCCAAGTTCATGAATTACACCCCTGCTGTAGGAAGGCTGCAAACGTCTGTAGAGAACACAGGACGCCATCTTGCCAGCAGAAAGCTGTATTTATTAGCACTCATGAATAGATCAGTAGCAGGATTTCAAATGGTCCAATTGTATGAAAACATGCGAATCATTTTCTTTGAATGGGACATCGAGTATCTTTTAAAGTAGATAAATATGAATGAATAAACAGCTCATGGACATCCATTACAGCCTTATCAAGGGTTCTACTTTGATAGCTTTATGATCACATGCACAACACCGCACTTGACAATGATGTCGCTCATAACATCGACAATAAATTGGGTTCAAAATAAACATTGCAAATGAAGCAAGTTTACTTAAGCATCATTATCTACGGCATGAAAATAAACAAAGTTACTGTTTAAGATACATGCTTGGTTTCAAATAGATTGAACTGTGACTATATGTGTAGAGAAGAAGGAAGAAACCTAAAAAGAGAAAGGAAAAAAGACAGAAAAAGAAAGAAGATACATGAAGGAAGGGAGGCGGGGAGGGGTGTGTGTGCAGAGGAGGAGGAATGGCGGTGGAGGAGGATGAGGAAGGGTAGGTGGGTGGAGGAGGAAGAGTGATGGGGGAGGGGGAAGAGGAGGAGGAAGGGGTGGAGGAGGAAGAGGAAGGGAGGAAGGGGAAGGGGAAGGGGGAGGACCGGGAGGAGGAGGACTGGGAGAGGAGGAGGACCGGAGGAGAAGGAGGAGGAGGAGGAGGAGGAGGGAGGAGAGGAGGAAGGAAGAGGAAGGAGGAGGAGAGGAGGAGGAGGAGAGAGAAGGAGGAGGAGGAGGAGGAGGAGAAGGAGGAGGAGGAGAAGGAGGAGGAGAAGGAGTAGGAGGAGAAGGAGGAGAGGGGAGGAGGAGGAGGAGGAGGAGGAGGAGGAGGAGGAGGAGGAGGAGGAGGAGAAGGAGGAGGGGAGGAGGAGAGGAGAGGAGGGAGGAGGAGGAGGAGGAGGAGGAGGAGGCGAGGAGGAGGATGAGGAGGAGGAGGAGGAGGAGGAGGAGGAGGAGGAGGAGGAGGAGGAAAGGGAGTAGGAAAGGGAGGAGGAGAAAGAAGAAGTGATGATCTAAAGTAGGGGGGGACTGGAAGGAGGAAGGATCAGAAGGAGGGGGGGGAGGGGGGGAGGGGGAGTGAGGAGGTAGGGGGAAGGAGGAAGGGGAGGGAGGTGGGAGGTGGAGGAGGAGGAAGAGGGGAGAGGGAGGAGAGGAGGAGGAGGGAGGAGGGAGGAGGAGGAGAGGAGGAGGACGGAGGAGGAGGGAGAAGGGAGGAGAGGAGGAGGGAGGAGGGAGGGCGGAGGAGGGAGGAGTAAGGAGGAGGAGGGAGGGCCGGAAGGAGGTTGAGGAGGAGGGGGAGGAGGAGATAATTTTACATCTAAATTTCAGGACTTGGCCCACACAGTACTACGTTGTACAAAAGCACTCTACGATAGACATCTTCATCTCATTAACTCTGCCTTTTTAACACTTGGTTGTGTGAATTTAAGTAAACTGAAATTATTCAGAATGCAGCAGTCAGATCCCACAAGTAGAGTTGTATCATGTCCATGTGTCTGGCAACGAGTCAGTTCAATGACATTTTTCTGTCAAAAAGTCTATTCATAATGCTCATTATTGAGTTAGTAATCTAGGTTATGTAGAGGAAGAGTAGTGGAGATTATTTATCAAAAGGTCTTTTAAATGTGCACACATCAACGTGCGTGTGCATATGCACATAAAAAGTTGAAATTGGATTCATGGAAGAAGACAGAACAAGGAAGGCACAGAATACCTTGTGGCGCCGTAGCCTATGCAGAAGTAGTCATGTTCATGTAAATCGTTTCTGACACTTTTCTTTAATAATGATTCGAACGTAGACTGGATCATTTTCAGAATACAGTGCATTCTCCAAGGTATTCCAATGCAGATGTATTTCTATGTAGTCTTGAATGCAATTCTTCCATCATACATACAGAAGTATGACCAGTTCTCACGCGTTTTGATGTAATTCGATGTTGTCTACAAGATCATTGTAATAACCGATTACCTGTAGCAAGTGATAGTGTTCATCCAATGCACGCTGCTCTCCATCAGCCAGAATCTTAAGGAACTCTCTGTAATGAAGTTTGTCTCCCCTAAGATCATCCTTTTACTTTCGCCAGGCAGCTCGAAGGTCTTGAATCATCTCCCAAGAGTTTTCTATAGGTTTCTCTTTGTCTCTCAAAGTCTTCAAGTGGTTCTTTACAACCTTCTTCAGTTTACCAAGGGCCAACTTGATCTGCGCTCGCTTCTTGTTCTCCAGGGATGATGAAGTAGCTGCCGCCCTTCTCCACATTCTGTAGCTTGTTGTAGATGTGCAGTGATGCTGGATACCATTAAGAATACAATGTTTGTAGATATCACTGCAATAGATGGCGTTTTCTTGAGCGTAGAAAGTGAACAAGTGTCAATGATTTGCACGTTGAACAGCATTCCGAATCACATCCTGTTCAAAGCCATGCTGTCATGCAAAGATGGGGGAGAGAGAGAGAGAGAGAGAGAGAGAGAGAGAGAGAGATAGAGACACAGAGAGAGACAGAGAGAGAGAGACAGAGAGAGACAGAGAGAGAGAGAGACTGAGAGAGACAGAGAGACAGAGACAGAGAGAGACACAGAGACAGACAGACAGAGACAGAAAGAGAGAGAGAAAGACACAGAGAGACAGACTTTGACTTTGACTTTGACTTTTTATTGTTTTTAGGCCGACCGCCCATTACAATTTTGCATGATAGATTACAGGTGGACGAGTCACATGATACATAATCAACTGCAGTTTTCCTCTCGACGATTCATAGCATAGTGGATATACATAGCCACATTTCTTAATGTTATCATATTTGTAGTGGACATCAATTGGAAAATATTTATTCCTGGAGTCAGATGTTGTCCGAGGAATTATTTTCGTAGGTCATCATAGTGTGTACATTGTACCAAAAAGTGGTTTTCATCTTCATTTACTCGACAAAAGGGGCATTTCAGGTCATTGCTCAGTGGAGTAAAACGGTGCTTATTTGTTTTCAGGTTGTTGACACCAAATCTAAATCTTGAATAAGCATCACGAAACTTTTTAATTGTTATAACATGCAGGTACTCTTCTTCTCCGAAGAAATTTTTGAACGAAGCGTACCAGCTATATCTTTCACTGGCGGCATTTTCCTCGTGCCATTGTTGGCTATAGCAGTCGCGGAGTCTTTGCTTGAATGCCTTAAGGAAGGATTTTTCATTACCGACTCCGCCATTTAGCCATACATAGCTTGAATTCTTCGATAACATTGAAATATAGATCGTTCCCATTCAAACCATACGCATGTAGATCTAGGTCGAGTTTGATTTCACAACGCCTGCTACAAAAAACAAAGCCCAAACACCCCTATTATTGCAGCAAAGCATTTCATTACACATTACACTGTAAATTTATTCACAAACATGATCGGAACGCATCAGAAACGCGTCGAGAAACAAGCACTTTTACGTGTCAATAAGCGGTGTGATTACTTCTCTAGATTCACCCATATTTCTTGCCGCTTGGGGGCGCAACGTGTCTCGATCCTCACAACAATGAGCTAATGATCTATCTTTGTGTAACCTATAATCTTTATGGAGTGTCCGTGGCCGAGTCCGTGTCCGTGAGAGCGGAATAGGACAACGTAATGGGACTGAACGGGGGACTCATGGAAGCAGTGACGACTGCTATGAATGGATTGCGTTAATAAGGTGAAGACGTTCCTTTTTTTATATCTTCCCCTTCTTCTGGAATTGACAGTGAAACAGAGAGGGACTCTATCCCCTGTGTGTTTGTGTTGTTCGTTTTGTCCGGCCGAGTTTGTTTGAGGGCGGTTAGAATCGCCATAGATTAGGATTATCCCTCCAGGTTTACTGGAGGTCCTCACAGCTTTATCTGTCTGTCTGTCTGTCTGTCTGTCTGTCTGTCTGTCTTTGTGTGTATGTGTGTGTGCGTATGTGTGTGTGCGTGTGTGTGTGTGTGTGTGTGTGTGTGTGTGTGTGTGTGTGTGTCTGTCTGTATGTCTTTCCCGACTTAACGGCTGATATCTCAAAAACTATTAGACGGATTTCCTTGACATTTTGCACACTTACAGGAAGTTAGGTCCGATTGAATGTATCAAATTTTCAGAATCGAGGTTTGAAAAGAAAGTGACTTTTTTACGTTTTGGTGTTGCAAAAAAGGCAAGGGACGGAACTCTGTACCGACTCAAGGGACGATACTGATTTTGGGGGGCGTTTTTTCCCCCTCTTTTTTCGAGAAGTTGCGGGTTCGAACCCGACCTATTTTTGTTTTGTTTTTCTTTGTTGTTTTCAATGCCAAAACCTGAAGGTTCAGAGCCAGCGGTTTTTATTGACCAAATGATGAAATACGACTTCATTTCAACTGGTTGTAATTTGTTTTCTACGAGCTTTCGGAGCTTGGGTAGCCCCTTCGTCAGGTAATGGTGAGACCGCTATTGAGGAATAGTATACAATAAGTATATTTATTGAGGAAGACAAGTTCAATGAACGACAGCACCCCAAGTATCTCGACAGGAGGATGGGAGCGCAAGAGACAAAGCCTACAGGTCTACCACGGCTCAATGGGCTCCGTGGCCGAGTGGGCAGCGCTCTTGACCTGCAGTCACTTGCATCTGGCGGGTGCGGCGTTCGACGCTGCAAAGATCCTACAGTTGCATCCTTGAGCAAGGTGTTTTACTCACTTGCTTTTCCCCACTCGGGAATAAAATGGGTACCTGTGAGGGATGAGCTGGTAAGACTGTGAAAGTTAACTGGCGCGTTCATCTGCAGCCTGGTTGCATGCTCCCTAGATAGTTGCAATGGCGTTGGAGTATTAAAAAGAGGTAACCCGATGACCAGGAGGTAAACGTGTGTGGCTTGAGCAGCCATCGATGAAGGAAAAGTTCCAAAATAAAAAAGAGCACCTTTACTTGTTTACAAGTCACGCCGCACACGAGGAACACAAGGAACTTACGTCCTGTTGTGAGCTGAGCAGAAATGCGGCGGCGTAGGGGGTGAAGATGGCGGTGTAGATGACCAGGAGCAGGATGATCCAGTCCCACACGGCCTTGAACGGCGAGTAGTGCAGGATGGTGCAGGTGTGGATGCGCTGGGACTGCAGCTTGTACTCGGGGAGCACGTCAGAGCCCAAGGACAGCACCTGGCGCGACAGGACGTAAGTTGAGAAAGGTTCTGTGTAGGGGCGTCATCCCCACAGTCAGTCCTCGTGGGCAGGCTGCGAATGGACTGTGTGGATGTTGTGTTGGTGTGGAGTGTTTTGAATGCAGTTCTACCTCTCAGGAAGCAAAGCCAACCTGGGACTACTGTTATTAAATGAGTGGGTTGATAATGTTTTGTCAGAAAGTGTTGCAGACCTAGCGAGCAATCTGCGAGCTTAAACCTCCACCAAGGAAGCCACAATGTCTATACCATGGTCTCATATTTCAGGTAGGACGTTCTGCAAGACAGGCCTGACGCTACAAAGTGCTCCATTTTAGCTCCTCGCCAGCTGGAGGAGGTTACGAGGCTTCCTGAATGAGATGAGTGTAAAGGCAATGTGAAGTTGCATGAAGAAACACTCAAATGTCAGGTTCTGGTGCATGGCGAGACTTGGACTCTAAGCTACGAAGAGCGGTCTGCCAGTTGAGCAGAATGAAGATTTTTATAGCGCTTCCAAATGTAATCTTCGATGCTCATGTCTAGAAGAAACATTGCGGAATATGCATATTATTGTAAGAGTGTGTGTGTGTGAGTGTGTGTGTGTGTGTGTGTGTGTGTGTGTGTGTGTGTGTGTGTGTGTGTGTGTGTGTTTTTTTTAAAGATTTTCTTTTTCGATTAAGCAGATGTCGAAATCAGATAAAATCCAAAACTTATCAAGATACATCTTCTGTGGGAGCACAACACATTTGACTAGACGACAACTCTTTATACGTTTAGTAAAAGGTGCTTTAGAAATAAATAAGGGATTAACAACTCTGTCGCAGTGTCTGCTAATGTTTTGGAAGTACTAGGGCCTATCCTAATTGGAACTAGTTCCAAACACGGATCGAGACATCTCAGGGAGCTTGATTTCAGAATTGTCTTGTATTGTCTTATAGCTTTCATAACTCGATAAAGAAGGCTTCTAATTCAAGACTGTATGTACATGTACAGGGTTACTGCTTTTGTTGCAACATGGGCAAGCCCCCTTTTCCAGTGGAAGGCAGCCCATTAGATGGAGACAAAAAAGAAAATATTAAAAAAAGTTTCTCTTTTTCCTTGCTTTAAGTGTTCACTTTTCAGTATTTTTGTGTTTATTGCGCAACGTCTCAAGGATGGAAGTGCTACTGTGTAGGACTAATGAGATGTTCGTCGCTGATATAGCTATTTTGTGTAGGGTAAATACTGGGTGTAGGAGAGGTAGACACTGTTATCTACAAAGTTGTTGGCCGTATGAAACTTTGCCAAGTCTCCAGCATACGTGGATAAGCATGCATGTCGCTGAGTACATACAATAAAAATGCACATGAAGAAATTTTTGCGAATTTTAAGATTTGTGCTTCGATCAGTCTCTACTGCATGGGTCCAATTAAAGGAATTACTGCAGGATTGAGAAAGTCTTCTGTTCTGCAGTCAGTAAAAATAATCGTCTGCCTGTCTGTCTCTCTCTGCCTCTCTCTCTCTCTCATGGGCAGAGAGAGGGTGATATGCATTTAAGCTCGCGCGCACGGGCACACATACGTACAGCACGCACGCACACATGCACATCCACACACTCACGCGTGCTCCCCCACATGCCAATGTCGGCACCAAGGCAAACTGTTCCAGAGTCTAGTCAAAGCACGTGCCATGCAAAGAAATCACAGACGGATCTTTTTCCCAGGGTAAAAATCATTCGGAACATTAGACACACACAGAAGACATTACGCACTTTCAAAACTTTAAGGTCTTTAAATTCATGCTGGGAAATCTAACGTTCACACGAATGAAACATATCCATCGCGACGCTATTAGTCTATTTCAAGATAGCTGTGTGAATTTGCAGTGTGTTATGTCGAGTTAAGGACACCAGAAACAAGTTATTGAGCCACTCCTCTCTGTTCCACAAATCTTTTTGGTCACGATAAACGGATGAGGATATTTCTATTATTACTATAAATGTCGAAAGATTTAAACACCCTCTTCTTCTTTCTTCTTTCTTAGTCCCTTGACCGATTTGGTCGTCGGGGGGGACATGAGGGATGATGAGACAGCAGTCCTCCTCCATTCGGGTCTGTTCTGGGCCGTCGCGAGCAGCTCTTCCATGAAGAGGGAGGTCCATTCCTTCACATTGTCAGTCCAGCTCTTCATCATCTACATCCTCTACATCGGTTCATTTCATTCCTTTTCGACGAAAGACGTTGAAATGTAAGACTGACATTATTTTTTTTAATCCATTGAGTGAAACTGTTAGATTTGGCTCAACACTCAAGACACGGTATTATTGCAATTCGAATACGAGAATCGAATACAATAAATCATGCAATAAAAATGCACATCATCAAATTGAATCAGGCCCGACCTGCGTTTCCATGAGCTAAGAACTGCAAACAGTTCACAATCATACGCGCTACCCTATGGTAAAAGTGAAAAAGGGATGAGCGAGATGTGTCATCCTAGTTCTCATGCACACACTACTGACTATACACATGCAAGTCGCTAGGGCAGTCTGTCTGTATCACAGATTTCAAGATACAAGAATCTGAAACAGCGAATAAGTTGTAGACAACGGACAAGACATGCATCCGACGCTCTCTACACACACAGCACACAACTAAACATTGTCTGTCTACAAGCTACAGAGCAGGGCAAGCCTACAACACCTACACATCTACATCTAAGCTCAAGACTATTGAAACGTTTCGTGTACTGTGAAGTTGTCGAAAGGAAAGAGGAAACTCTGAACCGAGTTGTACCCAGGTTTGGAATACTCTCCAACTCATTTCTCCAAGAGTTAAGGGAATGGATGTGTGTCCAAGAACTGCTGCGTAATTTCCTTACAAGATCAAAACGGTACCTCGTATGACGCCGAATGAGCGCACTCATACCACACATACTCTTTTCACATTTATCTTTCAGTAATAAGTGTTGAGCACTGTTGTGTGATGAAAACGACCTGCCTTTACTGTCAATTCAAAATCGGCGTGAAAACACGACTTGGCTTTTGCAAAAGGGCCTCGCCTTAAATGCAAGCGCATGAAATGCATAAGCATCATTCATTCCGACAGTTCCCGTAGGTGTCTGCCACTGAGCTACATGATTACTACATTTATATAGCTCTGCAGTGTCTGCGTTTGAACTTGTCACACGAGTCACACACCACAAATACCACAGTGCTATTGGTATGCAAGTAGAAAACCGTCCATTCCTTCTG
Organism: Theodoxus fluviatilis; assembly: GCA_034096865.1. Taxonomy (NCBI): domain Eukaryota; kingdom Metazoa; phylum Mollusca; class Gastropoda; order Cycloneritida; family Neritidae; genus Theodoxus; species Theodoxus fluviatilis. The sequence goes on along the minus strand of JAWQFJ010021247.1, from coordinate 7,004 downwards.
GTGCAATGCAAACACTTGTCCATTTCCATGCACAGAAAGTCGAAGTGAAGAAAACTTTATACTCGTTTTATAATGCGTGCTTTCACTGAGGTCGCAAAGTCTACAAATCACACATGCAAATGTTTGTGGAAAAGTCAAACCCCAGATGTGTTTTTTCGTGGCAACACATTCTTCTGCGTCACCGACGTCTTGTAGATTATATCTGGAGCGTAAGTGCCTTAGCTGTCATTTTCCCCGTCCAAGATGATTGAGAATCTCCATGCTCTACATCACAACCCTTGATGTGCATGCACGTGCATTTGTTCATCGCTGCAAGCAGACGCAACTTCACGCGTCAGATTCCTTCCCACACGTCCTACTACACTACAGGACAGTTGACAAAACACTGCAGACCCTCTTGTAGAAATCACGTAGCACTCGTGTTTTGGTGAAGCATAATTTTCCGTTGAAACCCCCAACTCTAGAACGTGATTTTCATCACGCTTTCCTCTACAAATGTGATGTGCAATGAACTCTTCTGTGACTCAACTTTGTTATCACTGCTTCTCAGTCAGTAAAACAGCTGTAAACAACTTTTCACAAATAAACAATGAACTTGACGGCCATGGACAACACAGGGAAGACATCGAAGTGGATTTTCTTCATCGCAGTCTTCCACTCTGCGCTTCCTATGCAGAGGCGTTCGGTGAACTTATTGAGACAACCACAATCACACGATTAATCTTTTCAACTAAGATATACTTTGTCTTTGGGTGTACTTTCACATCTATTGTCTCTGATGAATGGAAGCCATTTCATATGACATGCTATCATTATGACTGCGCTGAAAGAGAGAAACTCCATTTGTGGCTCATCGTCCACGTGAAAGGCATGCGTGGTCTTGTAGTGTTTCCTGACGTGAGCAATCTACACCCACACGTCTGAGCTGCACCACTCCAGCACAACACCCACAGCCTGGAGGTGGGAGTCCAGGTCAACGTGGATACAAAATGAGACATGCAAAATCTCCAAACGTAGAACCCCGCTTGAAAACCCTCAGCAAGAAAGGACACGTACGGCCAGGAGGGCGTCCAGTTGAAGATAAGGGACAAAAAAGAAAAGAAAAAACCCGAACAGAAAAGGATGGACACAGAGCATCCTTCCGCCGTATCTATTCTTGTTTTGTCAAGTCCTGACAGCGATATTCGCAAGCCTTTACACAGAGCTGTGTAGAAAAAAAGATGCCTAACCAGTTAGTATTCCAACAGAGATGGCGGAAGCATGGGTTAGTGTGCACAACTGCAGATTAATGTCTACAAACACAGACGAAAAGTAAGAAAAATGACGGGAAAACACAACATAACATTGAAAAGGAGGAGGGAAAAGTATGAGAAATCTCACCAATTTCTGATCAAGAGAGCACAAATGGCGAAAACACATTGTTAAGAAAGTATAAGGGAATGTACGACTGAGCAAAGCTATCATTTATTAGTATTGCAGTGTACGGAAAAGATTATCGTTGAAAATGAAACACAGAACATTGAATTTAATCTCAGCGACAATGAGTAATCATGAAGTTCGTGCCTACAGGTTACAATCTTATAAGTACTTCGAAAACATAGTACTACAAACAGAATTAGTCGTTTTGAATAATAGCGTGACTTGAATATGACACTGATCAGTATTAAAATGAATATGCAAATGAAAATAAGTTTCAAAGGGCGACAAAAGTTGTAGAGAATACAGCAGAGCGTCTCTACCTACCTGGATGAAAAGAAGGAAGAGAGAAAGAAAACGAGGACAGTGTATATAACAACATGTTTAGGATCGGGGCTGTTAGAAGGCCATGCAATACTTGGGAAGGCAGAATGTTTGGAAGGCAGAATGTTTTGAAGGCAAAGTTGTAGGGAGGGTAAGCCAATGCTGGACGCAGTGAGCGTGAAAGAAAAAAAGGCTGCCCCGATTCAAATCAAATGCACGTTATTGTTGGAGGCAGCCATGACAGGACTTCAGTGTAGTGAAGGCTTCAAATAGGTAACACAAACCAAAGTCTACAGGGAAAGTCTTCCCAATAACCGTAGCGTGGTTTCCTTCAGAACGCAGTGCACCCCCATGACAGGGAGTCCAACAGTTGAATACAAGCAAACGTATTCCCCTGAGTCTTCAGCTTTCTCCAGCTCATGGGCTTGGTTAACTTCGGACAAGGCATTCCGATGAATCCTCCAAGTTACGTTGAAGAAAAGGTGGAAGGGGTGGCGCATTGCAAAAGATCAGTGCTGAGAAAAGCAATGCCAGTTCCATGCAAAAGAGTGAGGCATCGTCACACAGACATCACGCAGGATGGAGAAAGAATTGCTTCATTCAAAACGGGCGACGTAGGTCGCCCCAATCAATCAGATTGTCAAAGTCCATCATTCCTTGCCCTTTTAGATCCAAGAAAGCAAGTGCAAAGTGACCGCACTCCTCCCTCCCTCCCCCTTCCCCTGATAGAGGTGGTGAACAGTTTCGATACTAGGCAATCATAGTAGCGTCCTCCACGATCTTCGCATTGGCATAATTCGTATGTAAATCAGGGTGCGCGCGCATCACAAGAAAGTGACGAACTTTGTATCTGTTATGTCGAATAGAACAGCAGACGAATTTCTTTGCTGTGAACGAATGGATCAGAGTAGAGGTCCATTGCTGCCTGGTCAGGAATCTGCCGGGGGGGGGGGGGGGGGGGGGTTCCAAAATCTCTCTTTAGCAAGCGGGGCGGGGGGGGGGGTTTTTGTGAGCAAGGGTCGGGGGAGCGGGGGAGGGGGGGGGGTGGGGAGGGGCGGTGTTTCCAATCTTTTTTTTAGCAAGCGGGGGGGTGGGGGGGGGTTTCCAAACTATTGTTAGCTAGCGGGGGGGGGGGTGGGGTTTCCAAACTTTTTTTTAGCAACGGGGGGGGGGTGGGGGGTGTGCACGGGGGGGTGGGGGGGAGTTTCCAATCGTTTTTTTAGCAAGCGGGGGTGGAGGTGGTGTGGTTTCAAGCTTTTTTTAGCAAGCGGGGGCGAGGGGGGAGGGTTACCAAACTATTTTTAGCTAGCGTCAGGATGAAGCCCATCCCCCCCGCCCACCCCACCCCTCCACCTCCCCGCCCTCCCGCACCCGCCCACCCGGCGCCTGCCCTCCCCGCCCGCTTCGCCCCCCCCCGCGCCGCCCCCCCCCCCCGTTCTTCCGCTTGGTGGTAAAAAAATTTTGGAACCCCCCCCCCCCCCCCCCCTCCCGCACGATGCTTATTTAAAAAAAGTCTTAGCCCCCCACCCCCCCCTCTAGCTAAAAATAGTGTTGGAACACCCCCGCCCCCCCCGCTTGCTAAAAAAAGCTTGGGGAAACTCCCCCCCCCGCTTGCCTAAAAAAAGTTTGGAAACCGCCACACCCCCCCCCCCCCCTCCCCCCCCCCCCCCCCCCCCCCGCTTGCTAAAAATAGTTTGGAACCCCCACTTTGCTAAAAAAAAGCTTGAAAACCCACCCACCCTCGCTAGGTAAAAAAAAAGTTTGGACAATCCTTCCCCCCCTCCCCCCTCCCCCGCTTGTTAAAAAAAAGTTTAGGAAAGGTTTTCCACACCCCCCGCCCGCTTGCTAAAAAAGATTGGAAACACACCCCCCCCCCGCTAGCTAAAAATAGTTTGGAAACCCACCCCACACCCCCACCGCTTGCTAAAGAAATGATTGGAAACCCGCCCTCCCCCCCCCCCCCCCGCTTGCTAAAAAAAGCCCCCCCCCCCCCCCGCTTGCTAAAGAAAGATTGGAAACACACCCCACCCCCCCCCCCCCCCCCGCAGATTCCTGACCAGGCAGCAATGGACCTCTACTCTGATCCATTCGTTCACAGCAAAGAAATTCGTCTGCTGTTCTATTCGACATAACAGATACAAAGTTCGTCACTTTCTTGTGATGCGCGCGCACCCTGATTTACATACGAATTATGCCAATGCGAAGTTCGTGGAGGACGCTACTATGATTGCCTAATGATCACGTGGCAAAGGCAAGAGGTGATGGGAGCAAATGTCAATGGAAAAAAGGCGGCGTGCAGCTTACCTGGAGGGAAGACTTCAGAGGACTTTTACCCCAAGATTGGGAGTCCTCGTCCTGCTGAAAGCGTGGGCAAACAGTCAGCACGGGAGGTCAGGGGAGGGAAGTGTGACAACGACTGCTGCAGCAAACATCTTCCTCCTGCTTGCTCTTGCCAGGAAAGTAAGCAGTGCGGCGGTACTGGTGTGGGGGACTGGCACAACGCTGTCAGTGCAGTGTTGAAATTCAGAACTAACTTCTCCGTGCTGTGTTTGAATGCATCTCCGACGGAGTCCCTGCCTACCAGCGAGTGCTACTAGAGACCTACAGACCTTCACAGAACCTAGCATCCTTCACAAAAGAAACAACCTCCAAAGTGTTCCACTGGGACGACTGAATAGCAATGGCCGCTGGTCGTTCTCTTTCAAAAGTCCAAGGTCAGCATCTGAGAACTGTGAAGAAAACCTTCTACCCTCAGTAACTTCAACAAGGGACTCGGCACTTTTAGAAATAGTTGTAGTCTTCTAACTGTGGCGCGTAGAGTATGCCTCTACGACGTGAATGTTCGCGCGTCTCATAAGAGCATGCATAAATGCAATACTTGATTCTTTCAGCGCGTGCATGTCTCAGACCAGGAAACCAAACCAGACGAGAACGACAGCGCAGCACGCACCTAGGCCCTCAGAGTTCAATGAAATAGTAAGACTACACCTTCCTGTCCATCTCTGTGCACGTCAACCAGACACTCGGACCAACTGCCTAGGTCATGTGTGTAGCTCCGAGAACAAGGGAAACAGTCAGGCAATCGGGCAGAGTAAATATCGCCCTGCACTCGTCAGTGTTGGATGAAACACTGAAACCTCCTGTCAGCAAGACGTATGCAGCAAACTCATGGAAACACCTCTGCAAAGAACTTCAAGCATAAAGAAAGTATAATGAGTTGCTGAAATTGACAAACTAAGGACTGGACGCTTTATGAAACATCAAACATCCGGTCAAGGATTACAATTGAGGAGTGCTTAATTTTCTTCTCAATCCGCTGTTTCCTAAACATATATATTCCTGTGCTGTTGTGGCACAGAAATAGCCTGCTAGCTCTATCCTCCATATTATCTCTTACGTGTACTCGTAATACTTTAACAAAAACAGCGAAAAGTGGGACGAGTTACGATGCATTTATGGAACAATAGTTCTCTGTTTTGTTACTGGAGGTAAACACTGCAGTACACAGGGGCATACATCTTCTAGTTACCTACCGCGCTCCCAAGGAACAGGAGATTTTGTCCCAAAAGTGGATTATGCTGTCTTTGGGCAACATTTCGACTGCAGTAATAGCCCATACATACATTCAGCTTTAAGGTTCTTGTAGACAACGCCAGACAGACCAGAACAAACATTTTAACGTGGATTTCAGCTAGAATCGTCTATACACTTCAACTCTCATAAATTGCCCAAGATACACCGAACAGTCGATTTTTGCCAACAACGAAGTTACCATCCAACAGCCGTCAAATTGACATCCAAGGCCCGGGAAAATCCATTTAGATATAGAGAGACGCCATGTTTCAAATTGTCACAAAGCAGACAGCGCCAGTGCTTCGTCTTGAATGTTTGCTGATAAAACCTACCACACAAGATGCCGTCCTCATTGCAGCACATTATTTCCCAACTCAGACCTGGGGTGCACAGTCACTGTGCAAGGCAGAGAGAAGAACTACAACGATTTCTGTCAGGATCACCACTTAACAGCAGTACAGCGAGTTAGCGGACACTAATCGATGATAATAAAGCCCTTAATGAAATCATGGCAGATCTTGCACTTCACACTGACAGGAACATCTTTACAGACACAACACAAAGAGAGCAAAACTGCACTCCAAATACGTGTACACAACAGTGGACCAATGGTCTCACAACAAAGCATGGGTCACAGCAACTGGACTAGAAGAAAACAAAACCCAAAAAAACTTGCAGAAACATTTGGAATGCCTACGACTGGATGACCACAGACAAATGGTCAATCTGGAAATATCACATGGACACGGAATACTTCAAAAGGAGAAGAAAGGAGAACCAGGTTTGAACCACAACAAAATGCCACCCATCAAGTACACCTACCATTCTCAACCATTAGAACCCATGGTCCATTGAACAAATGAAGACACAGTTACTAAGAGAACAAAACGCCAATGTAGTTCCAAGATTATCTTATCTTTTCCAATAAATATTTAAAGTTTTAGTAAAATAATTACTTGTTTAATATATTGTGTAATTTTTACTAATATCCTGAGCTGTTTATTTTCCTGAGGGAAAGCAACTAACACAGTTGTCTATTGTGTGCATGCACACACAGAGATTAAAAGTGGTACTGTGCAAGACCAGTCAGCACTAAAATTGCAGTCATCTTTTTGATGTGCCCTCGGCTCAATAATTATGCTGGTTTGTTGTTCCAAGTGCCTACCCCAGTAAATGTTGACTGAATGTGCAAGATGGATTCATGAACAGCTTGGTACTCTCACAGTAAGACACAAAATTACCACATACTTGCTCACACAAACATTTCCTCTTTGCACTGCCATCGCCATCCCTCTTCTTCTTGGCTCACAACAGCAGCAAGTCATCATCCTATTTGACTGAACACAGGAGATTGTGAAATCCCATTCACTCAATTATGCAACATTCAGTATATCTGTGCACTCCATTTCTTCAATCATTTCTTAGTAAATCATGAGATAGACACAAATGTTGCAGTCTTTAACCATTCTCTGTGTGGTTTGGTTTTTTGAATGTTTCAAGAAGTCATGTAGGATAGCAATGCTGACCATGGTCTACTGAGTACACAGGATGGAGGAGCCAGATGAGTCATGTAGGATAGCAATGTTGACCATGGTCTACTGAGTACACAGGATGAAGGAGCCAAATGAGTCATGTAGGATAGCAATGTTGACCATGGTCTACTGAGTACACAGGATGAAGGAGCCAGATGA
>JAWQFJ010021246.1:0-15954 GCA_034096865.1 Theodoxus fluviatilis | reverse complement strand
GACTCCACCAGCAACCCCAGCTTACCCCTTCCAATGCATCGTTGCCGACTATTTCCATTACCGAGGTCACAACTACCTGGTCATAGTCGACCGATACAGCAACTGGCCAATTGTAGAGAGGGCCTCCGATGGCGCTGCGGGCCTCGTCTCTGTTCTGCGACGCACATTCGTCACCTACGGCATCAGCGATGAACTAACCTCTGACGGTGGACCAGAGTTCACTTCAGCGACAACGTCAGCTTTCCTGAAGAACTGGGGCGTTAGCCATCGCCTCTCTTCTGTTGCTTTCCCTCACAGCAACTGCCGAGCAGAGGTCGGCGTTAAGACAGTAAAACGTCTCATCACCAATAACACTGACAGATTTGGCTCCCTTGACACTGACAAATTCCAGCGCGCCATACTTCAGTATCGTAACACCCCTGATCGTGACACACTGCTCTCTCCTGCCATGTGCATCTTCGGACGAGCCATCAGAGACTTCATCCCCATTCACCCTGGCAAATACCAGCCCCACTTGACCTGGCGAGAGACCCTCGCCAACAGGGAAGACGCACTACGCAACCGGCATGTGCGAGCAGCTGAACGTCTATCAGCCCACACACGTTCGCTCCCTCCCCTCGTCATTGGTGACCATGTGCGTATCCAGAATCAAACCGGACCCCACCCAACAAAATGGGACAAAACTGGCATCGTTGTTGAGGTCCGCCAGTTTGACCAATATGTGGTTCGAGTTGACGGCTCTGGGCGAGTGACCCTGCGGAACAGGAAATTCCTTCGGAAGTACGTCCCTGTCATCACTCGTGCACCCTTGCTGACAGTCCCCGGACACATCACTCCTGTCTCCCAGGCGTCCCCTAACCTACCTAGAGCCCCGACGATGACCACGTGCCAAGACGCCCAGCCAGTGCCTGATCCACCCGCACCGGCCCACGCAGACGTCCACCCAGTGCCTGAGCCACCTGAACCTACCCACGTAGACGTCCAGCCTGTGCCTGAGCCACCCGCACCAGCCCAAGTAGACGCCCCACAAAGGCGGACACCAAGGGCGCTGCGGGCTCTCCAGCCGTTCAACAAGCCTGGCTTGAAAGAAACTCTCGCACCACCGACATCTGACCAGACCACCCGCTCCCTCCGACCGAGGCCATGAACTTTTATGACATTTCAGTCTTATCGTTCTTTCGTTGTCCATGATTCGAATTAATTTCTTCACTTATATCTACATTCACGCTGCCACATATCAGTCTTTTTCAGGACTCTCCAAAGACTTGGGGGGCGTAGAGTAGTGTGGTGTGAATATCTGAACATCGCTCACTGAGTCGAGTTCTGAGCGCCTGCCGGGTGCGTGCGCTGACCGGGGCGGCTGCGGCGGCAGTGTAGTCTCGCAGCAGTCCTCAACCGCCACGGCTGGCGTGTGCTGCTCGACGCGGTTACTGTTCTCTTGTGCTCTTTGTAAGTAGATGTTTAACCCTCTTGTTTCCATACTTGTTTCGGACGTTGACACATTACTTGCATTAACCTTGTTGCTCTTTGTTTCCCTTGTATAACCTCGTTGTTCTTTATTGTTCCAGACGTGTGAGCATTGTTTAAAAGGCATAATAAATCACCGTTAGGCCTTCAAATGGTTGGACACTTATTTAGATACGAGTCCCAGAGACACTGGCTGAGGCTCGGAGCCTTACTGGCGGGGGCCGGTGCGAGGACTGTTGGCGGGGGCCCTGTGAGCGCGAGCTAGTCGGCGGAGGCCGCGGGGGTGTCGGAAGACTGAGGGTCGGCGGGGGCCGCACGTCAGCACCCGCGAGCCCGGGTGTGGGACGGGGCAGTTGGGTTGTGTGGTGTGTTGGAATACACTCATTTATAACTCTGTGCTGGTGTTTGTGTTTTTCTTGTTTATTTTCATTTGTGCGGGCCAGGCTAACCGGAGGCCCAGTTAGCCGGTCTGTAACACCTCGATACACTCCGGGTCGCTTCAAGGGACAACACCCTTTTAGACTTGTCAGCGGCTTTCGACACAATAGACCACAACACTCTCCTCTCACGCCTGCGAAACACTTTTTTGGAATTTCACACTCTGCCCTTGCCTGGTTTCCTTATTATCTCACTGACAGATTTCAAACAGTCTTCATCAACAATCATTACCCAGCTTCTTCTCCTGTCCAGTTTGGTGTTCCCCAGGGCTCAGTACTGGGTCCAGTTTTGTTTGTTCTTTACATGCACCCTTTGTTTGACATAGTCGCTCAGCATTCAATCAATCAGCATGCATTTGCAGATGGCAATCAGCTCTACAAAGACACCACCTTAGATCAATTCCAACCCACGTTAGACACTCTACAGACATGTCTTTCTGATGTTAAGTCATGGATGTCACACAACAAACTCCAGCTGAACGATTCCAAACCCGAATGCGTTCTTGTCAAGTCTCAGAGACTAGTGACGCCTCCATCCCTTCCGTCTTCTGTGAGGGTTGGAGACGCTGACGTCGCCTTTGTTCCATCAGTCAAAAACCTTGGTGTCACCCTCGACTCTCATCTCTCTCTTTCCGACTTTGTCCAAAATACTTAATAATAATAATACAGACTATTTATAACGCACATACCTTCCCTAATAGCAAGCTCATGGCGTGTACAATGATAAAGTCTACACTCATACAAAACATTCTAACACTCACATACTATACAATTGAAATAAAAAGAACAATTAAATACAATACAATTAATTAAGTAGCAGGCAAAACACGAAACATAAAAGAGGCGCCTTCACTGCTCGTCAGGAAAGACTGACCGGAACAGGTGTGTCTTGAGGGAGGTTTTGAACTGGGACATGGAATTAGAGTGACGGACAGGGAAAGGTAGGCTATTCCATGTTACAGGGCCGATGTAGGAAAAAGCTCGCTGTCCTTGGGTTATCTTTTTGCGACGGGGGACATTTAACGTTTTGGTGTCTGCAGCTGAACGGTTATTTCTAGCGGGGGTGTAGACAGTGAGAATTTCTTTGAGTGCGTGTGGTGCAGTTTGATTGAAGAAGTTGAAACACATAATGGCTAGCTTATACTCTATCCTCTGAGCGACGGGGAGCCAATGCAGTGCACGAAGGAGTTTGGATGTGGGAGTTCTCTTGGGACATCTAAAGATTAATCTACTTGCAAATCCGCATACATACAACTCAGACAGATAAGCGCAATCAGACTTCTCACTACTCAAGCTACTACTATTCTAGTCTGTGCACTTATTCTCAGTCGCCTGGATTATTGCAACGGCCTTCTTGCTGGATGTCCCACATGTCTTGTGACGGGGTCTTTTACGAAATGACACGTGCACGGAATCATGGATACTCGCACTGACTTTTGGACGTTATTCCAGCCACTATCGTCAGGTAGACCTGACACTGGAGGCGTTTCCCAATGGAACAAAAGCAACAGGAAAGCTTGAAGCTGTTGTGCTATTTTATTCTTGCAAAAGCAAGGACACACAAATTGATCTAATGATTGTATGCAGCTAGTATTAGCACAACTTATAGGCATGAATAGACGTAAGTGCAAAGTGCTCGAGTGCCATTTCTGAAAAATATTATTGCACAAGCAGAGACAGATATTAACAGTTTATACTTTATTACGCTTCAACAAAATTGTGAAGGTCAAAATAGAACCATACTTTGTTCCCATTAGTAAGTCAAGTGCTGCATGAACTATGACCCTTCGCGAGATGACTGGGCTGTGACCAAATTGTCCACACGCCCAAACACGGGACACGGTAGTCCGTTTTGCAAAGGGAATTATTGAAGGTAGTCCGTTTTGCAAAGGGAATTATAGAAAGTAGTCAACTTTGCAAAGGGAATTATAGAAGGTAGCCCGTTTTGCAAAGGGAATTGTAGAGGGTAGTCAGTTTTGCAAAGGGAAGTAAGGAGGCACCGTTCCTCGGCTCTACTCGGCTCGCAACGTCCCCTTCGCTTGCTATTGAGTTATATGATATGCTACTCACATATCTCACTGGACTCTCATACCTCACTCGTATTACATTGAGTTGTAGGGTATACACTGTTCTGGCCACAAGAGCGAAACACGCAGTGCTTTTCAGACGTTCACCAGTTTGTGAACTTAACACTAGGGTCAATAATGAGGTCATCTTTTTGCTTGCTAATACTTGTGTTCAAAGCAATAATGTCCACTAATATCTGCACAGCGCACAAAAGTTGAACCTACCCCATCGAACACCGACTTTTGATCGCGCATTTGCACAGTTTGAAAGCAGAGAAAACGCGAAGGAGGAGGGCTGGGTAAAGGGAAATATACTTGAAGATGATGCAAGGGATTTGGAATGTTGTGAATGAAATGGGTCGGGAATGACACTTGTGAAATATTACGTAACAAGGAAAAAAGTTTTCTTCCCATCTCGATCTCTCGATTGTTCGTCTTGTCAACCGAAGTACGGCGAACTGGATTCCGCTGGCTGACGTCATGAGTCGAGGAGCTCCGAAGAGAGCTGAAGAGCGGTGCCTCTATAATTCCCTTTGCAAAATGAACTACCTTTCTATAATTCCCTTTGCAAAACAAACTTCTGCACATGGGACAGCAACAGAGGACAGGCCCGATAGCCACTTCCTTGTAAATATCGTCCAGTAAAAACCTTGGCCCAATTCCTGGCGCCTGATCAAATGATTACCACTCTTCGAAATTGATAAACTTATAAACCTCATAAATCATCTTGTGTGTCTCACTATTCAATGCCTATTTGTCGATTAAAGTAAAATATACACAAAACGTGCAAAATAGGCAAAAACGCGCCCTCAGAATGCTGAAAAAAGTATATTAAATTTATGTAAAACATCCTCTCCCAAAATAACACGCTATGCTCTACTGGTGATGCGAATCATCTTTGTGTATAAAAGCAACACTGAATGCCATAATGATTTCGTTGTTCAAAATAAGCGTAATAATGCCATGGTGTAGTCTTGCATGGTTCAAGAGAGGAATGTTGTCTAAACTACACACTATATATTGCAATGCAAACATTTGCACCATGAGAAACGGAGTGGTTTTTGCGACGACACTGATTGTTTCCTTGTTTTAAAAACAGCAAAGGCACGAGTTTGTATAGCATATCCAACACCATGAAAACCACCGCATTTTACTCATTTTCATTAGTTTTTCTTGCGTTCCTTGTCAAACCAACCATATGATTCACGTTGGTACAAAGAATAACAAGATATTTAACATCCCAGATTACTCCCGTCTCAGGATTGAAACCGCGGCACTGCGCCTCGCACACCTTCATACCCCAAAGCATGCTCGCCTATCTACGCCTGTCAAAGACAGGGTTCAGCATTTCTCCTCATACGTACACGCACAACAGGTACAGCAGAATGAAAGGTGTAGAATCCTTTGCCACAGGAACTGCTAGTTATCAGCCACAAGGAATGTCGACAACAGAAACGAGGCTTTTCGAATACTGACCCTCAGGGGGGCAGTAGCTAATGCATCACGAGGGTGGAGCGGGGGGGGCACTGTAAGTAAGTAAAAATGGCGGCTCAGGTGGGATCAGGGGCAGGGGGTGGGGTTGCGTGACGGGGGGAGTGCAGGGGGTGCTGCGAGGGGTTGGCATGGAGGCAATGAGCTACTGAGACAGGACTGGGTGTAGAAGCAAAAACGAGGGAAGCCAAGCACGACTGGGGTCAGGGTGAGGGGGGCAGGGTGAGGGGGGCGGGGTGAGGAGATGTGTCGGGCACTGGCGGAATGGGCCTGGATATGGAAGAGATGCGATGGCGCTCCATGGGGTTTCTGCTACGGCCGGGGGCCAATAATCCGGTGTTGGTGAGGCTGCGTGGGGGGCTCACGGTTGAGGATGGGGTGGTGGGATATTTTGGGATGGTGTAATGGGAGGATTGGGGGAGGAAGGGCTGGACGCTGGGGTGGAGGGTTGGGTGTCGATTGGGGGCTGGGAGGGTTTGGTGGCTCTGGGCTGGAAGGGCGACATGGCTTGGGGCAGGCTCAGGAGGACTTCGGGCTGCTTCATGACGTCCAACACGTTCTTGTAGGTCTTCACCGTGCTTTCCAGGAACTTCACAGAGCTGGAGCCGCCCTGGGGTGTCATGTCCTTCTCATCGCTGCCAGCTGCCTGGTCCTCTGTCGCTCCCTCCACGCCTTCCTCTTGAGGACGGTGACTGCTGAAAAGGCAGTGACGAGTTGTTAGTTTGTGTCTCAGTCCAGCCTTCCCACCCATCCCTTCCCTTTCTGGCTCTTACGTCATCGACTCCTGTGTGCAGACATCTCTAGACAGGAGTCCGTGCAACTCGAGATATTGAAGACAGAGACATACAGCTGACGAGAAAAAGAATGCTCCAAAATAAAACGAGAAGCGTTTTTACGAGGCACGCGCATTCCTGTCCAAGTTTACAAGAAATATTGGCGAAGTTTCCGCCCTCCCCCACCCCACCCCCCCACCCCACCCCCCACCCTCCCCGAGTAATGCTTTAAGAAGATTTTAATATGATTCAATCTTCTTAAGGATTGTTCTGCCGAGCGAGTTTTAAGTTTAAGCAACTGTTAGGTAGCAGTAAGAAGAAACTATTGACAAACTTAGTTGTTCTTATAAATTTTATTTGCAAAAGTTTGGTGAATTAGCGGAGAAGTCAGTTATTATTATTTTGTATATATGCATTTGATATTGACTTTGTTTGATTTGTCCCTTGTTTGATGTTTTCTTTCTTTTTCTCTCTGCCTTTGTTTGTTGTTGTCATGTATGTTTATTTTCTAAATGCACCCTAGGGTTAGGAAATAAATTGTGCCGTAATACGGCACCCAAACTTGAAACTTGAACTTGAGTTTCTGGATCTGCGCATGCTGATTACAAACGATGGAAATGGGCTGTGATAATTGAGATCTGTGGCGTGTGATGGTCGAGGTCAAATCAGACGATGGACTTATTCTAGCTTTTCATGAATGAATCAGATTCAGTGCCAAATACCTCTCTTTAGCAAGGTCCTGACTGGTGGCACTGTGTTTCTCAACTGAGTCTGCTGCTTCCTGGGTCTCGCTGGAACTCCCAGCAGCCACTTCCTGTTCCTGCGTCTGTGCTGCTTGTCTAGCCATGGCTTCCTTGGCTGCGCGAGCACGCGCTACCACGTCATCAAGGGAGGGCACGTCGGCACCGCGCATGTCAGACAGCTGACGCAATCCCTCAACTAGAATGTTCCTCCCGAAGCGGCTGATCTCAGTGAAGAGCTCAGGACACTCCTGTTTGGAAAGAAATGCGTAAGAATATCACGTGAGGGAGTCTCCTTTTTGCGGGGTCGAATCAGGGGACTGATGGGCTGTAGCATTGTCAGGAAAGCAGGGGATAAATCAAGACAGGCGTTTGCTGTTGCCTGGCCGTCCCATCAACCCAAAGCGCTCGCCCTTCTGTCTACAAGTACATACAAAAACATGACTGCAAATCCGTCTCCGAGCATGGCCAACGTCTTACCTTGAAGCGCTCGTCTTCATGCCTGGCAGAATGACTGTGTCTCTGTCTCTGTGTGGGCAACGCCTCACCTTGAGGCGCTGGTCTCCACATTATTGTACGCCCACTTACAATATGTGCATGCCTGGCAGTGTGACTGTGTCTCTGTGTGGTCAACGCCTCGCCTTGAGGCGCTCGTCTCCAATTATCGTACGCCCACTTACAATATGTGCATGCCTGGCAGTGTGACTGTCTCTGTGTGGACAACGCCTCACCTTGAGGCGCTCGTCTCCACATTACTGTACGCCCACTTACAATATTATGTGCATGCCTGGCAGTGTGACTGTCTCTGTGTGGACAACGCCTCACCTTGAGGCGCTCGTCTCCAATTATTGTACGCCCACTTACAATATGTGCATGCCTGGCAGTGTGACTGTCTCTGTGTGGACAACGCCTCACCTTGAGGCGCTCGTCTCCACATTATTGTACGCCCACTTACAATATGTACATGCCTGGCAGTGTGACTGTCTCTGTGTGGACAACGCCTCACCTTGAGGCGCTCGTCTCCAATTATTGTACGCCCACTTACAATATGTGCATGCCTGGCAGTGTGACTGTGTCTCTGTGTGGACAACGCCTCACCTTGAGGCGCTCGTCTCCACATTACTGTACGCCCACTTACAATATGTGCATGCCTGGCAGTGTGACTGTCTCTGTGTGGACAACGCCTCACCTTGAGGCGCTCGTCTCCAATTATTGTACGCCCACTTACAATATGTGCATGCCTGGCAGTGTCACTGTCTCTGTGTGGACAACGCCTCACCTTGAGGCGCTCGTCTCCAATTATTGTACGCCCACTTACAATATGTGCATGCTTGGTAGTGTGACTGTCTCTGTGTGGACAACGCCTCACCTTGAGGCGCTCGTCTCCAATTATTGTACGCCCACTTACAATATGTGCATGCCTGGCAGTGTCACTGTCTCTGTGTGGACAACGCCTCACCTTGAGGCGCTCGTCCTCATGCCTGGCAGTGTGACTGTGTCTCTGTGTGGACAACGCCTCACCTTGAGGCGCTCGTCCTCAGGGCTGAGGGCGTCGAGGGTGACGGCTCCCATCCAGCCGTGCATCATGGCGCGTCCCCCAGACGTTCGCATCTTCTCCCTCATCTCAGCCACGCCGGGGGCCCTGGCCAGGTGCTCCTGGGGAGTTGGGATGCATATTGTAGGCAGTCATTGTTTTCATGGACGAAACGAAACGAAAGGAAACAAAACGAAACGAAAGGTCGTACAAGAAGACCACACACTCACCAACCACATCTTTGTGGTATCAAAATCTCTTCCTCATTCATGTGTGAAGAAAATTTTGTAGAAAAGAGTAAGGAGAGTGTAAGTTGAAACCTACATTCTTATCTCCTTGTTAGTCTAAAAGAACGCGCATTTTCTTTTCAATCCAATACGCATTAGCCTACATACACATCCCTCTTCTACTCGCTGAGTTCAATCGCATTCCAACTTTTAAACATGTTTATCTCTTTCACCTTCCTACCCCCGTCTCTCTGTCCTGGCCTTGATCTGAGAGGTACTGTACGTATTTGTGTGTTGTTTGTATGCTTCCCACTGTAAGTCTGTATGTTATTGCGTGTGTGTGTGTAGGTGTGTGTGTACGTGCAAATGTGTGTGTGTGTGCGCGCGCGCGCGTGTGTATGTTTGTGTGTGCGTGCGTGCGTGTGTGCGTGTTTGTGCGTGCGTGCGTGTGCGTGCGTGCGTGCTTGTGCATGCGTGCGTATGTATTCGTGGTAGTGTTCATTAACCTGACTGTCTCTCCACGATCTGTTTGTCTTTTTCTTTCTCTTTGTCTGCCTGAATGCATGCCTGCATGCATGCCTGCCCGCTCGCCCGCCCGTCTATTCCCCCCCCCCCCCCCCCCCCCCCCCCCTCTCTCTCACCTGAAATCGCAGCAGAGCCGTACACTGACTGCCGGACTCCAGTAGAGTAGCGAAGCCGATCATGCAGAGGTGGAAGAATATCTGGTGCTCTGGTTCAGAAGGCGGTAGGAACTCGGAGTGCTTGCTGGAGTCAGTCCCTTTGCCTGCCATCGAACGCTGCTGCCGTTCTGCCTCTGCCTGAGCTTCAGTCGCCTTCGTTTGGTTTTCAGGCTGCGGTGGATCCGCCGTTTCCAGTTCCGTCAAGCTGAGGTTGTGGCCACTACTGGCAGCACGCTCTCCCCCTGCAGTGCCGGGGATTTCTCCAGGGTTGGAGGCCTGTGGCTGATTTCCCTCGGGCTGTCCTGTAACTCCAGGCGTGGCTTCGTCTCGACTCCCTGCAGACGATCCTTGTGCCCTAAGAGTCGATTCCTGGATGCTGATGTCATCCACATTCTGTAGCTCAGCCCATGCAGACGTGGCCAGAGTGAGTACGCGCTGGGCAGCCAGCAGCAACGACTCCAGGTCTCCCGCAAGTCTCCTGATCTCCTGACTTTCGACTTCCTTCACGGCCTGGAAGCGCTGGCAGATTTTCTTCCTGCCCTGGCTGTCGTCCAGCCCTCGGTACATGTAGGGGAAGGCGTTGATTATGGCCGCCATCACTGCCATCGTCTTGGCTTCTTCCTCTAGGGTAGTGCTGGCACTCGGGCTGCCTGAGGGTGAGGCGCATTCCTGACGTCTGGAGCAGGACCTCTGAAGCTTTCCCAGCAACTCCTTCAGCTCCCTCTCCACGAGTCGACGGGGTGCAGGTGTCGGAGGTTTCCTCGGACTTCGACTTCAGTTTTTCAGAGCTGGGGTCACGTGCATCCTTGGGGATGACTTCCGATGGCTTGGTCTCGGTCCAGTCCTTGTTGACCTGAATCCACGGATCGCTGATGGACAGGAAACTTCCAAAGCAGTCAGCGAAGATGGCCGTCAGCTCAGTAAGCAAGGGCGTGCCGAGATGTGCATCCAAATGTCGTCCTCCGCATGGAGCTCCTCCTTCATCTCCCCGGCGGTCGTTTCCTACTGCTGTACTGAGTGCTACCTGACTCTCTTGAGTCGTGCTTTCAAGTGCAGCTTCTTTGCTTGCCGGTGTTCCCTCCGTGGTCTGCGTCCTCGTCTTGCCCAGGGCCTGCTGCAGGACCACGACGCGGGCCAGGTGGGTGCCCAGACGAAAGACCAGGTTGAGGACGGGGAGGGACTTCAGCACTGTGACCCCAGGGTCAGCCAGGAAGGCAGCCAGCAGTTCCAGTGTGGACTGCAGAAGACAGCCTGTCGGTCTCTCTCGTGCTGGCAAGGGCGTGGTCGACGACGTTTCTGATGAAGGAGGAGGTGCCGGAGGTTCAAGACCTGTTCAAAAAGAAGGTGGGCAGTCCGCCATCATGCTTCTAGTTTCGGAGAGACGAATATGGAAATACCAAGGGCAGGAAAAGGAAGACACCTGAACACACGGAAAAAGTTATCATATTTTGAATTTTCAAATGCATTTGAAAGTGTTAAATTTCAGACGATGACAGAAAAAATTCAAACAGAATAAACCTCTTTCGAGATGATTGAAGCAAAATTCACACGAACAGAACGACCACAGCTACAGATCTCCTCATCTGTCTGCCAGAGGTACTGACATGAACCTTTGGGGCCAACGAGGGAATGACAACCTTTAATTTCTCTCAATCAAGGGCATGACGTGTGGGCACTGACCACGAGCCGCAATAACAGTACAGGGTGTTTACCTGCAGGCACGACAGGTGCGTCCCCACGGGCGGACAGGACGCGGCAGAAGCAGGGGTGGTGGTCGTGGACCGCGGAGTGCAAGTCCTTGATGGCCTTGGACAGCGTCAGGAAGGAGACGGGATGCATGAGACTGTCCAAACTCTCGTCGCCCAGCAGGTCGGTTACCAGGGACGCCAGTCTCTGGAAGGCCGCCACCAGACACGCCTGGTCGAACGGTGGTGGTGGTTGTGATGACGGTGGTGGTGGATTTGCTGCTGGTGGCTGGGGAGAGGAGATCTCGGGACTGCCCAGGAAGTCATGACGCAACATGGCTTCTCCAGCAGCGTAGAGCCACGTCAGCAGCTTGCAGGCCACGCTCAGACCCGAAGGGAGGCTGGCGATGACCGAAGCGTCGGTTGGGGGGTCTGAGGCTGGTGGTGGTTTGCTGGTCTTCTCTTGCGGTTCTCCCTTCCCAGCCACGCTCGTGGACGCATCGCCCTCTACGCCATCTCCCTCACCAGACTGAGGCTGTCCTTGATCTGGATGCAGTTTGTCGAGCAGGTCGCTGAGGAGCTTCCAGCCTACAAGGCCCCTGTTGAATTCCACGGCGAAGAGCTTGGCCGTGTTGAGCTGCAGCTTGGCCACCTTGGTGGTAGGAGCCTCCTTCAGCTCTCCACAGTGGTACCAGATACTGTCCGGGGGAACGTTCGCCTCGCAGGGGGAGATAATCAGAATGGGGGCGCCACTGGAGCCGTGACTGGTTGGGGCAGTGTGACGCACTTCATGAGTGACGTCATTCTCCTTCAGGATCTCCCCGAAACTGACGTGCTTGGTGTCGCCCTCAGGGTGTGCGATGACGCACACGTACTTCCTGGCTCGTGTCTCCGTCACTTCTGCAGAAGCCTCTGCGGTACCAGTCGGGGGATTCGGGTCTGGGGCTGCATCGGGGGAGACGTGGCCAGTGACGTCAGACACCCCGCAGTCCCCAGGCTTGGGGGCCGCGTCCTCGCTGGGAGAGGCTGCGTGGGTGTAGGCAAGGTGTGGGAAGCGGAAGGGAGTCAGGTCCTTGTGGCAGCGCACCGACTCAGGGTCCCACCTGAGGGACATGAAGAGCGACAGTAAAGGCGGCTGTGGGACTAGGACTAGGACGTGACGAAACGTCCATTTGCCTTCTTCGGAGTTTGCCGTGTAAACCATCTTGCCGGAATTACGATAGTCAACTGAGACAGCCGTTTGCATCATCTCGTGAGCTATGTTCAGCAGACATGCGATCTGAATAATATGATAAGCTAGTGTAGAAGCGAAAATTTAAAAGACTCTATTGACTGAATTGATAATCTTAGTATCGTCAACACACGTGCACTCACGCACAAATTTAAACACTCATCGCCAATCTTTCCACTTGCAAGTGTTTCAACAACTCGTTCATCCCTCCACCAACAATCCCTCCACCAACAATCAATCCACCAACAATCAATCCACCAACCATCAATCCACCAACCATCAATCCACCAACCATCAATCCACCAACAATCAATCCACCAACAATCAATCCACCAACAATCAATCCACCAACAATCAATCCACCAACAATCAATCCACCAACAATCAATCCACCAACCATCAATCCACCAACCATCAATCCACCAACAATCAATCCACCAACAATCAATCCACCAACAATCAATCCACCAACAATCAATCCACCAACCATCAATCCACCAACAATCAATCCACCAACAATCAATCCACCAACCATCAATCCACCAACCATCAATCCACCAACAATCAATCCACCAAAAATCCCTCCACCAACAATCAATCCACCAACAATCAATCCACCAACAATCAATCCACCAACAATCAATCCACCAACCATCAATCCACCAACAATCCCTCCACCAACAATCCCTCCACCAACAATCCCTCCACCAACAATCCCTCCACCAACAATCCCTCCACCAACAATCCCTCCACCAACAATCCCTCCACCAACAATCCCTCCAACAACAATCCATCCACCAACAATCCCTCCACCAACAATCCATCCACCAACAATTCATCCACCAACAATCCCTCTACCAACAATCCATCCGCCAACGATCCATCCAACATCTGCCATCCTGTCTTTCCGTCCGTCCGTCCTTCTGTCCGTGTGTCCATCCCTTCAGTATCCATCTCTCATTCCGTCTCTCTCATTTTCTCTCGGGGGTACGCACTCTCTTCTCCACCTTTCCCTAGGCCTACAGTACACGCACCTGACGGAACTCCTGCCCGGCCGCTGTAGCCAGTAGACGACCAGTGCGAAGTCGTGGTCGCTGTGGGCGCTGATGACGCCGTAGCCCTGGAAGAAGCGGACGTTCTGGAGCCAGCTCTTCTTGTCGTCCGCGAAGAACTCGATGGTGGAGTGCCGTGCCTCAAAGTCATCGAAAACCACGTGTCTGCCATGAAAACAGCCAGCATGCCAGACTAGGGATGAAGTGACGAGGCATAGATATATAGAGGCTGCCCATTTGAGCATACGACCCAATTCCTCCTTGGAGAACAGTTTCAGAGTTTTGGTCGATTTTTTAAAACTATCCCTGACGATGGTCAATTAGAGGGCTGGAGAGTGTCAAGGCCAATAAAATATAATGACGAACAGCTTCTATTTGTATTTCAGAACATATAGTATCATGTGTTAAATATTTTCTTAGAACTAACAGCACAAAAACGAATCATTTACATGTACATATTTGTCAGTTTGTGTACTTTGAGGCTGTCATTTAACAAGAATCTGAATCGTTAAGCCATCTCAAATGAGACGTCAACACAGCAGCCTTTGTTTTTTTTTTGGGGGGGGGTGGGGGGGTGGGGGGGTTTCCCTTTCTCATCTTCACGTTTTGCAGACTCCGCCTATGCATCCACCCTTCATCCTTTTCATTCAAACATTCGCTCACTCATTCAGCCTCGCTTTCGCCCATTCCACTCTGCTTTTGTTCCCTTTGTCTTCGTTCGGTCCTTCCATCCGCCCTTGTTCACGCCGGAAGCGGGGCATGCAGACCTGTTGGTGGAGACGATGATGAAGAGCGTGTGGATGAAGACGGCCAAGCCCGAACCCTTTTTGCCCTTGTTAAGATCGCCCTCCACGTGGGCGAAGGTTCCACGTCTGCCGGGACTGAGTCTGTCCACGCGGACCCTCACCACCCTGGCTCCCACCGCCTTGATGGCCTCCAGCACAGCGTCGCTCCTGTCAAGTGTCATCGCATTCATCCTTCAGTCCACTTCAAGGCATTTGTTTTATATAGCGACTTGTCACACACATTAGGGGCTCGAACCGTTTTACACTTTACTCCTCTGATAATTAGGTTACCTGATCAATCCTTTGTTGTTGGCGCCTGACAATACATACACTGACGGACATACAGGATGCACACACACCACACGCACGCACACACAAACACACATACACGCACACACACACCCACACAAACACACACGCGCGCGCGCACACACACATACACACACATATACACACACATATACACGCATACAGACACACACACATACACACACACAAACACACATACTGGAATCCGCGCAGCTTCGAACGTAGCTACGCTCACCGCAGCGACGATGAGAGAGCCCTCTACATGTCAAGCCCGTCGCACACAAGACGATTCCACACGTTCCACACAGACGCTGTCCACACGACAAAAATATCTCCCAATCGCAGAGCACCGCTGATGTTCTTGCTTCACTACTGTGAACCGCGATTGGCTGCCACAGTGACACACGCTGGAGAGCGTCAGTGTAGACCGTGTGAAATCGCCCCGTGGATTGTGGCCTTCACCACTGCAATGGAGATCTGATTGGTTCGACTTCTGAGCTCGAAGACAACTGCCTCGAGATTCTTCGTCAGGAGGGATAGAAACATCCACAAGCGTATCTGTATCTACCTGAATGTGTGTGCTTGCGTCTTTGTGAAGACAGCTGAGGTAAATGTGCGAACTGACATGGGGGCGAGAGCTAAGCAAACATGATCAGAGTTGAAAGTCATTGGTTACCCACCTCCCCCCCTCTCCCCCCAAGGAAAAAGAGTTCCCTCCAAACAGCCTCAGTACAGCAAGTCGCTCATCCACTCACGCCTAGCCTCCAAGGCAACATTCAGAAAGTAGAGGCTGAGAGCCAATCAATAGGTTCTGACACAAAAGAAACATGGCTGTAACGATATATTAATCAGGAGTGGTATATCGCACGAAAGTTGCCATCAAACCACCCCACCCCACCCCCTTCCCCCATCCCATCCCACCCCCTCTCGACAGTACCATATCCATACATTTGTAACTCAGATCTGCATAAATTGTCCCAACGCCACAAGGACTCCAAGGCAAGGACAATAAGCTGACTGGACCTGATGGGCAGTGGAAGGTGGGACAAGGTCAAGGCCGAGATGGCCACGTAGTCCGTCTCCGTCAAGGTCGCCCCACGCCCCGTCAGGTCCTCCTGGATGACGTCATCATCATTCCTTCCCAGCTTTCCTTGCGTGAAAAGCACTTCGGGCAGATAGCTGACGGAGTCGTCTGCAAGGAAGGAGGGGTTCGAGATGGAAAAGTTATGAAAATTTCCAAACCTGTAGACACAGTGTTCCCATCACCCCTGAAAAACAGAGCATTTGTAATCGTGGCCACTGTAAACAAGCAATGTCTCTATTCCCTTTGTCCATAACAGTGATGACAAAATACCAATGATTTACGATTCAAGATTCTTTATTGTCCAAACACATGAACATTTTCCCTGATGGAATACAGCTTCAAATAATGAAGAACAATTTAAACACAAACATAGTTGCTCCAGCAGCGCAGCGC
>JAWQFJ010021245.1:17500-19607 GCA_034096865.1 Theodoxus fluviatilis | reverse complement strand
CTTTTATTGCTTGGCAAAGTACCCTGAGAGGAGTGAATAGTAAGAAATTATTTTCATTCATTTCCTGAGTGTTGTACTTTTCCATCAGTTTCTCATTGTTGTTTCTGTTATCATCAAAATTATTGCAAGAAATATGTAGCTCATTCTTAGAGCTTTCTTGACATATATGGTTTATAAGGGCTGCCTTTATTCCTTCTCCAGTTAAAATATCATTTTTAATGTGACCCGTTAATTTAAAACAAGAAGGGCAAAGCCCATACGACTCACATGCTTGACCTTGACCTTTACATGACCTTGACCTTCAGGTGACCTTCAAGGTCAAGGTCAAACAACTAAACCTACCAATGACATCAAACACAAAGAAATGCTTAACACATTTTTCCTACCAAAATACATGTGACCTTGACCCAAGGTCAAGGTCATCCAAGGTCATGCAACACAAAGCTGTTAATTCAAGACATAGGAAGCACAATGGTGCTTATTGGCACTTTCTACCATGAGATATAGTCACGTTTAGTGGTTCACTACCCCATTTTGGTCACATTTCATAAGGGTCAAAGTGACCTTGACCTTGATGATATGTAACCAAATGTGTCTCATGATGAAAATATAACATGTGCCCCACAAAATTATTAAGTTTGAAACAGTTATCTTTCATAGTTCAGGGTCAAGGTCACTTCAAAATATGTATACAATCCAACTTTGAAGAGCTCCTGTGACCTTGAACTTAAAGCAAGGTCAACCAAGCTGGTATCAAAAGATAGGGCTTGCTTTGTCCTATATACCACTTGTAGCTAAGGTCGCCATTCTCAATAACGTGGGAGAAAATTGGGAAAATGTGAAAAATGACTGTTTTTGAGACCACATTTATGGCTCCTGTGACCTTGACCTTGAAGCAAGGTCAAGTCACTATGTATGGTTTTTGACGCCTTGTCATTATACACCATCATGCCACATTTGGTGTTGATAGACTTAATAGTCTCCGAGAAAAATCCAACGTTTCAGTTTTTTACGCCCGGACGGACGGACGGACGACACGGCTCAGTACATAGACTCACTTTTGCTTCGCATGTGAGTAAAAAAAAAACTGACATTCCAGAAAGGTGGTCTGACATGCGCAGGGTTAAATGAAGTTGTCCTGCATGATTCCTGGGGTGGGGGGTGGGGTGGGGGAACCAAGAACAATTCTTTTTAATTTCTAGACTTTTCAAATCATTTTTTGAATCAAGGGACAATTAAATCTTGTTCTCTTTATTTTTCTTACCTAACTTAAAGTCTGTGCTTTGTTTTTAAAGTTTGTTACTTATTGCATACAATTGTCCAGTTTGTGCCCTACTTTGTACACAAGGATTTTTCTGTTGTTTTCCAGTTTCAGTACTGGAATGAATAAAATCCATTAAAAAGAAACATGAAGAACCAAACATCTTGTCCTGTGTGATTCCTTCAAACCTGCAATGCATGTAGTATGATCAGCATATTCATACAGGTCTCTAAAAAGGCATGAATGGTGGGAGGGAGGAATGGCATTGGGGATGGCAGGCCCCCTTCTGGCCTGTAACCAGGCAGCATAGGGTCCATTGGGTGTAGTATATACAGTAGCCTCACACTGGCTGGCCCAAACCTGGCCAGCACCGGGCCAGTTCAGGTAGTGTAGTGGCTTTCCTTGTCTGGCCCACACGCAGCCCACACGCAGCCAGCACCGGGCCAGTGCGGGACAAATTCTCATTCCCAGCACCGGGCCAGCGCCAGATGCCAGTGCTGGGCCCGCACGTCTGGCCGAAATTGGCCCAGTATGGGGCCAGATTTAAATGCTAACTGGGTTCTCTTCCATCCTCCCTACACACACACACACCGCCGACGAGAAGTGCGGCGCCCGCCCCTGGGTCAACGGTCAAGCCACCGTACTCTCACGGATAGAATCTACAAGCAAGATACTCCAGTTTCTGACCAGTCTCACAGACAAAGAGTCAAGTCACCGTCCTCTCCAGTGTCAGAATCTCCAAGAAAGACGTCCCAACGTCTACTCTGCCTCACTGACGAAGGGTCAAGTTACATCGCTCACCAGCGTCAGAGGCGTCCGCCTCTGGGTCAAGGTTCAAGTCACCCC
>JAWQFJ010021245.1:0-2500 GCA_034096865.1 Theodoxus fluviatilis | reverse complement strand
TTAAGTTTGAAACAGTTATCTTCCATAGTTCAGGGTCAAGGTCACTTCAAAATATGTATACAATCCAACTTTGAAGAGCTCCTGTGACCTTGACCCTGAAGCAAGGTCAACCAAACTGGTATCAAAAGATAGGGCTTATTTTGCCCTATATACCATATATAGGTCAGGTATCCAATCTCAAAAGCTTCAGTGAAAATTGAGAAAATGTGAAAAATGACTGTTTTTTAAACAACATTTATGGCCCCTGTGACCTTGACCTTGAAGCAAGGTCAAGTCACTATGTATGTTTTTGAGGCCTTGTCATCATACACCATCATGCCACATTTGGTATTGATAGACTTAATAGTCTCCGAGAAAAATCCAACGTTAAAGTTTTCGGACGCCCGGACGCCCGGACGCCCAGACACCCGGACGCCCGGACGGACGAAAAAGGTGAGTACATAGACTCACTTTTGCTTCGCATGTGAGTCAAAAAGCTTGTTGAGAAAATCGCACGCCAAACTGAGGAATAGCAAAACTGTGATCAGTTTCATATCTAAGAATAGTCTAAAGTAAAAGGTAAAGGTACGGAAGTGTTTATACATAGCTACTTATCATCCATGTCTGGGTCTCAAATCACTTTACGCTTTACTCTCTGATCAATGAGCCGCTTGATCAATCAGTTAGCTTGCACCTGACGACAAAACACAGAATATGCACAGGGCACAACCATAGAGACAAAGTTTGCTTCTCCATATGCCAGCCTCTAAATGTATAAGCTTGAAGAGGATTTATTCAGCAAGGTCCCTGTGCCCAAATCTGTACACCAGGTACATATATGACTTGTTTCTGATATGGAGGCACGGAGAAGAAATTCAATCAACTTCACCAAGACATCAATGACGCCTTCCCCGCCATCCGCCTAAGCACAGCTTTCTCTGACGAGTCGATCACATTCTTGGACACACATGTCCACATACAATATGGCAGATTAATAACATCTATACAGAAAACCAACGGACAACCCACATTGTTCCATCTCCCACCCAAGGCACGTGAAGAACGCTATCCCGTGCGGCCAGGCTCTACGATTCTACCTTATTTGCTCCGACACTAACAACCAAGAAAGCCATATTCGGAGCTGGAACTCACTCTCCAACACAGTGGCTGCCAGAGCGAAGACGTCCGGAAGCAGTTCTGAAGAGCAACCAGACAGAGAAGGCAGGGTCTCCTCGTCCGACGAGACAGGCGCAATGAAGCTACTCGGGTCCCATGTGTAAATCACGTACTTTCCGGGAGTGGAGAATCTACGATGCGGACTTCGAAAACTTAAACACCTGTTAGACGAAGACAACAGACTCTCGCAGGCATTCAGGCAACTTCCCAACCTCAGAAATCTGCTCAACCGGAGCAAGCTCCCCTCACTGGAACAGACGGTGAACAGCGGCGCACAGCCCTGCAGGAAGCCAGATGTTCTACATGTGCGAGTATCTGCACAGGGACCATAATTGTCAGGAACCAGGTCTGACACTACATGTACATCAAAGGCAAATAATCTAGCAGCTCCAGCCATCTAGTGATAAGATGACGCAAAGAGTGTCCTAATGCATGGTACATTGGGGGAGACTAGTCAGACACTGCGCCAGCGCATGAACGGACACAGGGCAACTACCTTTATTAGGAACCAGGCATCTCTGCCTGTGAATGAGCACTATAACCTGCCAGGTCACTCTACATCAGAAATGCTCATGAGCGTGCTCACGCGCAACCTGCACATCACTCGGCGGCGCCGAGCGACTGAACAAGAGTTCGTGAGGAAGTTCGACACCCAGCACTCAGGACTGAACACACATCTCGGATTTATGACTCAATGCAGGTAAATAGTTCACGCCTTGCACGTGCGTCCCATGGAGATCTCCACAACCAACGAGTGAGCTCCTCTCGTCCTGCACATATAAGATCCGTAGCCCGCCAACCTTTCTTATCGTGCGCCCGAAGAAGGATCTAGTCCGAATGATTGCCAAGCCAAGAGAAAGAAATTGCGCAGATAGAACCACGCTACCACCCTAGATGAGACAGGTCCTAAGAGGACGAGACTCGGCTCGCCTCTTGGGGGGGGGGGGGGGAGGGGGGGGGAGAGGGGGGAGGGGGGAGGGGGGGAGGGGGGGGGAGGGGGGGGAGGGGGGGAGGGGGAGGGGGGGGAGGGAGAGGGGGGAGGGGGGGAGGGGGGGAGGGGGGGAGGGGGGGGGAGAGGGGGGAAACTTTTCACATCCAGCGTGTGATCAGCGAACAAATACAGCCCTTCTCATGGCCACTTTTTTCTCAAGAAAGAATAACAAGAAGGGCAAAGCCCATACGACTCACATGCTTGACCTTGACCTTTACAAGATCTTGACCTTCAGGTGACCATCAAGGTCAAGGTCAAACAACTAAACCTAGCAATGACATCATACACTAAGAAATGCTTTACACATTTTCCCTACCAAAATACATGTGGCCTTGACCCAAGGTCAAGGTCATT
>JAWQFJ010021244.1:7500-10589 GCA_034096865.1 Theodoxus fluviatilis | reverse complement strand
ACACAGCTTTACAGCTGAAAATATATCATGTGACTCTGCAACACAACCAGGGCCCTCAACAACTCAGCATTCAATCTAGAAAATTATCTTTTTGCACAGGCAAGCATTCCTGAAATGTCCAAGTAAAGAAGCATACACATCCCCAAGATAAGCATTGAGCAGAAGGAAGTAGGTGGGTTGAAAGTAAATGATTGGGGGGTTGGGGTGGAAGAGTTAAGTAAGGGGGGTGGAAGAGTTAAGTAAGGGTGGAAGAGTTAAGTAAGGGGGGTGGAAGAGTTAAGTAAGGGTGGAAGAGTTAAGTAAGGGAGGTAAGTAGGGAAGAAGACTCTGCAGTGCAGGCCCGTCATGGTTTCTGGGGTCACATGGTCCAGCAAAGGTCATACAGAGTTATCTCCCCTATCCACGCCTGGAAGATTCTGACATTCCACGACTTCCACTCATGACAGAGGTCAGAAATGGCAATGGGTGTGTGTGTGTGTGTGTGTGTGCGTGTGTGTATGTATGAGCGTGTGCATGCATGCATGTGTATGCACAAGTGTGTGTATGTGTGTGTGTGTGTGTGTGTGTGAGATAGAGAGAGAGAGAGAGAGAGAGAGAGAGAGAGAGAGAGGGGGGGGGGGGAGGGGGGGGAGTGAGAGAGATGAGAGAGAGGAGAGAGAGAGAGAGAGAGAGAGAGAGAGGAGAGAGGGAGGGGGGGGGGGGAAAGAGGCAGATAGACAACGGCGGGGAAGGGGGGGGGGGGGGGGATTAGTAAAGAATTAGAGGGGACAAGATGTTTTCTATAAGTAATTAGCAGTTTGGAGAAATGATATGATTGCAAGAGAAGAGATATAGAAGAGAGACAAGACAGGAGGGGAGAAGATTTAAGGAAGAAAAGCAAAGTCGAATTATGACGTGCTGGGGATAAAAGTTACAGAGGAGAGAAGGCCAACAGGCAGGGGGCAAGGAAATGACGTATGATACAGGACGGAAATGACGTATGATACAGGACGGAAAGAGTGTGCGGAAGTGCTCGGTCTGTCACATCTGAAGTGGGGATGACGAAAGGGGGGGGGGGGGGGGGGGGGGGGGGGAGGAGAGAGAGAAAAGAGAGCTCTCCACAATTGGCACTGCCAAAGTTGCCCTCTCTGTCAGTCCGCCTTTCCTGGACACGCTCTCCCAGCAAGATGTCGACCCATCTGATCGTCCCGTCACGATCGATCCACAGGCCTTTGAGACTAGCAAGGTGCTGCTTGTTTTAGTTTGTTTCATGACAGAGTTTTCCTTGAAATGCCAACGTGCACGTCAGTAAGCACGTGTTCACGCAAGACACACACACACGCACGCACACACGCACGCGCACACATTCGCACGCACGCGCACGCACGCACGCACACATTCACACACACTAAACGTTTCTAGGCAGTTTCAGTGAACGAACAACCACAGAGAGGGAGCGAGAGAGACGTTAAGAACATTCATATGCAAGCCTTCGGTCAATGGCATCGCAAAACAATGATGTGTCGACCCAATGCAAGCAAACGTCAAATTTCAACGTAAAAAGCGCCTGAAAGTATGGACAACTGGTCAACTGAGCGGCTCTCAAGACTCAGAAAGAGCTATAAACTTTACAATAACTTTGACAATAAGAGTGGTTTCAGTCTTTCAAGAAGATACTTCACTCCACAAAACCCGACCAACCAGGAAACAAAAGATGTCCAACGCACACTATCGGCATTGAAATCGAAAGGCTGCCTACATTTCCTTAACCCAGTCCCTCGTGAAAACCGAGCCGAGAGAAACCTGTATGAATGCTGAATTCCCAAACAAACTCTCACGGCGATATCAGCTTGCTCAGCTGTTATCTGGCAATCTGCCACAAGCACATACACAGCAGCAGGGCGAGGGTTGTAAAATGGAGGCTACAGTTCCTGGAGGGCGAGGATGAGAACCCTGGAAGCCAGGCGAGACAGGTTCCTCCAGAGACGGATGTCGAGCAAGCATGGCGTGCTGTCAAGCCGCGAGGTTCCCCCCTTGATCCCGCCTCCCCCTGCAGGCCACAGCAGGCCACAGCAGGCCACGGCCAACAGAGCGGGATTGTTGGAGGGCGCTATGGCGTGCAGCCTTCTGACGTGATCTTCCTGGTGCTTATCAGCTGCCAAAGTCCTGTCTCCCTCGGTAGGCTTCGGCACTGACCCAGCATCTGCGGTCTGCCAGATCCCAGGCCCCCCATAGTGGAAGTTCCAGTCATCTCTTGGTTTGACGCCTTGGTGTTTTCCTTGCATTCTTTGGCACATGATGTTAAAGATACACTACAGCAAAAGATTGACTATGCATAGGCAAAGACGCACACAAAAACTAGTGAATGTTTACCGTAAGCATGCTAAAAGGCATGCACATGTATACGTGCACACGTGTATGCAAGCACTCGTGCTAGTGTACAAATTCGCATTCTGCATGAGATCGAGGGAGAATAATCCGTCAATAAAATAAAAACGTTTCCAAAGAGTATTAGAAGCATCCCTTGTTGATTATCGGAACACACCATACTAGGCATTCGTGGCGGTCTATAACATTTCAGCAACAAGAGGACATCCACGCTGCATAACCGCATTGCAGAGGACACGTATGAGTTCGTTCTTATGAAGTTTTTTCCTCTATCTTATAAGCATTACGACCAGTAAGACAACCAGGTAACCAATGATACCTATGTTGGGAGACGGTACCAACGAGATGAAAAAAGGCATGTTAACTAGGCAGGCAAGAAAGGACAGGAATGGAGCGGGCAGAAGTGAAGATGGGGTCAAACCAAAAAGGCCAAAGGACACGACGGAAAAGAGGCACTGGAGCAGAGCAGACTTGCAAACAGACCAATTGGAAGCCGTCCTGCTCTCGCTCACCAGTGCAGGTTCAGTGACGAATGTTTGGAGGCAACCAAGGCAACATTTAACCCTTCACACGCCAGCTCGGCAGCAATGATCACGGAACGGCTGCAGTAACAGACACGACCTCTCTCTCCTCACTCTGGATAAAGAGTCGACAATTGGGGAAGAAGGAGTCATCAGCAACAAGTCATCCATACACCTCAACAACGACGGAGGTCGTTAGCT
>JAWQFJ010021242.1:7500-30000 GCA_034096865.1 Theodoxus fluviatilis | reverse complement strand
GCATGTGTGCAGTAGGTGTGCATGTGTGCAGTAGGTGTGCATGTGTGCAATAGGTGTGTATGTGTGCAGCAGGTGTGCATGTGTGCAGTAGGTGTGCATGTGTGCAGTAGGTGTGTATGTTTGCAGTTGGTGTGCAAGTGTGCAGTTGGTGTGCATGTGTGCAGTAGGTGTGCATGTGTACAGTTGGTGTGCATGTGTGCGAGCGTCCATGAGGACGACCACAGAGAGTATAACAGTTATAGGAGAAGTAAGCTGACCAGTGGTTGTCACATTTATCCCTTTTTTCTTGTTTTCGCTGCCTTCTCTGTAGTTGTCTTTCCGTTTCTTTCTGTTACTTTCTCACTGTTTTACTATGGTGTTGTTGCCTTGTCAGTGAATTGCTTTCTTTTTCTCCCTTTTCCTTCCATTCTCTATCCTCCTCCTCCTCCTCCTCCTCCTCCTCCTCCTCCTCCTCCTCCTCCTCCTCCTCCTCCTCCTCCTCCTCCTCTTCCTCCTCCTCCTCCTCTTCCTCCTCCTCCTCCTCGTCCTCCTCCTCCTCCTCCTCATCATCATCATCATCATCATCATCATGGTTCTCATCCTCCCGCCTCTTCTCCTCCTCCTGGACGTGACCCAAATGCTACATGGTGTGACATCACAGTTGAGACAAAGTTGCGTAATACTGACTGCAGTGGTATCCGGTTTTGCATTCTGCTCGTGATGAAACAGATATGTTCCCACTAGGTCAGTACCAGCATCATGAGATTCGTCATGAAGCATTTGTCCACACATTTGGGCACACATTTGGGCACACATTTGGGCACACATTTGATCGACATAAAACTTTGGGATTGTGTTTTGTGCTCACAGACTTCGTTTATTTTCAACCTGGTCGTGCAGTCACCACTGTGACCAGCTTCTGTCCCGAAGACTTGAACTCATCATCGGCAAATTACTGCTACTGCTACTACTACTACTACTACTACTACTACTACTACTACTACTACTACTACTACTACTACTACTACTACATCATCATGTACTACTACTACTACTACTACTACTACTACTACTACTGTACTACTACTTCTACGACTATGACTACGACGACGGCGACGATGACGACGACTACTACTACTGTTGCTGCTACTGCTGCTGCTGCTGTTGCTACTACTACTACTACCATTACTACCACAATTGTATTATTACTTCTACTATTTTGCTTCCACCACTACAACTACTACTGCTGCTCCTGCTGCTCCTGCCGCTACCGCTACTGCTACTACTGCTGTTGACGCTGTTGCTGCTAGTACTACCACTGCTTCTGCTGTTGCTGCCGCTAGTACCAATACTACCACCATCACTACTACCGCCACTATTACTACTACTACTACTACTACTACTACTATTACTACTACCACTACTATTACTGCTGCTGCTGCAACTGCTGCTGCTGCTGCTGCTGCTGCTGCTGCTGCTACTACAAGCATTACAGTCGCTACCGCAACTGTTGCATTTTGCCTACTGTTCATGATCCTTGCACCGTATTTATTATTGAATGAAGTTTATTAAAAGCGATGAAGTGGACTATAAAATTGATCTTGCTTCTTTATAGACACTATCTGAATTTGCACAGCGTTTACTATTATTCCGCTCATCTGTATTCAGAATTTGCTTAACACTTGTAAACTGCATGAACTCTCGGGTGATTATGTTTTATATTTAAACACTACAACTTTACTGAATATGAGTATGTATAAAGTCGAGTCTGCAAAACGTTAATCTGTAATAGGATATACATCATTCACAGACGTGGTGCTGCTCAGCGTTGTATCATGATTGCAGAAAAACACTTCGAGAAATAGGGACAAAGGGGAAACCCCGCAAACACACGTTAAATAATGATTATGATAGTAGTGACAATGGCAAAACAAAAACGTTTAGGGCGTAGTACGACCCCACCTCCGTCCGCAGAGAGAAAATTGCGTTGAAAATCCTCGAAAGTCAAGTGAGATATCAATAGCGGCAAGTAAAGCTGCTTTGCTTTGTCAAAAACAAACAATGCTCTTGGGGACTCGGTGGGTGGGTGGGGGGGGGGGGGAGGGCCTGGGGCTGGGGCGCTGGAACGAGGTTCCAAGACTTTGAAGAACGTTGGCGGTGGTGCAAACGGCCCCTCACGGGTTTCCTCCCCTGCCAACGCAGAGACAAACTGCACATGTTTCAGAGCCTGACGCGTCCCTCCAGCTCCAGAATTCTTCCTACTACGACCAACCAAAGCAAACGACTCTGACTCTGAATTCGGGCCTAAAGTTGTCCCCCTACATTGCAAGAGAGGAAGAGGCATGCAGAGGCGGCACTTCTATAGAGGTCGTTCGAGTCGGAAATCGATGGATCTCGTGTGCTCTCTTTTTTTTCATGTGTGATTTTGATAACTGGTTCAAATTAGCACCATGTCTCCCTCTGCAGAGCTGTCATCATCCTCTCTCTACTGCTTTACCCATTGGAATAAACAAGATTTGATCAAGGCGATTCCCTCGGCAATTACCAGCGGAGGCCTCTGAGATGTGAAGTGCGCGTTTCCACGCGAGTGTCTTGCTCGGCTCCGACAGGTCGCGCCCAAGAAGCTCCGCAGCGCTTGGGTCCGTAGGCACTATGAACGTCCATTGATTCGGTATACGTTGCCAAATTGCATCATCGAGGCCTAATGCACTAAGAGGCAGGAAACTCCCCCACGCATCTTTCTGCCACAGCCTGGGCGGCACTCCATTCAGCGCCGAGCTTGTGGTGCCAATCGGATGCCAGATGCTTACTCTGAGCCGTCTCTGCGCCTGGGACTGCAAAACAAGGACTTACGCACGGGTACCTACTTTGCACCGTACGTGCTTACTGTCATCACAATGTCGACTTTGGAAGACGCGCTCCACCGCCACCAGGGGGCGTCGGTGGGCCGCGAGGTATTGGTGGGGACAAACTGCCCGCAACTTCACTCCAACCTAAAACGATCCCTTCGATCGCCTCTGCATCCGTCCACAGAGGAGCGGCAAAATTGGACGCCTTCCAGATTTATCGGGGCGGAAGTAGGGGTGTGGTAAACTGGCGAATAAGAGGAAGGGGACTGGGGGTGGAGGGGTGAAAGGGTGGAGGCTGGGGGAGGGGGGAGGTGGGGGGAGGTGGGGGGCGTGCTCGACACTGTTTTTTTAGGTGGGGGATAAGTGAAGGCGTTACAGGTAATTGAAATGTTGAAGATGGGCTTGGAATCGTTAGCGAAATGGGTATTGGAGGACCGCGGAAAAAAGCCCTTGAGAACGTTAGTGACGGTTACTGGTAAACACTACTTAGGGATACCTATCCAGTATTGGCACTGGCGAGCAGGGAATTGAGTTGCATTGATGGACTGCGTGGCGCACTGGAATACCACCTGCATACGTACCTCGTCATCAAGGCTCCCTGAGCGCCGTCAGTCCAGTGTGAATGACGTCAAGCCCGCACCGGATAGAAGCAGCTTTCCGGACTTCCGGTGCCGCAGTGGAAGGTTGAAGTTTAATTCCGATAAGGCTCGTCTTGGTCGATCCGTTCATGGACTATTTTTACAGCATCCATCTGATCCTCTTTGTCTCACCGTAGGACGTCAACCTCCACAGTTTAATGCGATTGGGGCTGTCGCTGGGCTTGAACTTTTTTTAGGAGCTTTAGCTCATGACTGGGCCGCGTAAATTCCAGACATTTGTGTAACTGCCTCCTGAATATTATTGCGTAGGGATGTAACTATGGCGAACGACCGAGTAGTTTAAGCTGTAGATTGGAAGGGGGCGAAATTTGCCAGAAAACATGGTGAGATTGTGAAATTCACTGTAGAGGCAGCTTGAGTCTGGGCGTGACAGAAAATGTGATGTCAAGGATTATATTCTCTCTTTAAAATGTCTCATTTTCATGCCCAGACCCACTCTTTGCTGTGTTGGAGTGCCTCTCCAGACACACGTTTAGTGTCCTGCTCCGTGGGTAGCGCTCATCCGCAGTCGCCAGAAGTTCATGGAATCGGAGTTCGAGGCTGCGTGGAGTCCAAGGTTGCATCGTAGAGCAAGATTCAAAACTCACATTGCAGCTTCTCGTCCAGCAACGATACCGGATACCTGTGGAGCCGAAATGGAAACTGATGCGTTCATCCTCAGCCTGGCTTCATACTCACTAGGAAGTAGCTACATGTTAGAATGCAACAAGAGAAATCTCATTACCAGAGGAGAGGGGTTGGGAACGGACGAAGGTGAGGGTGTGTGAATGTGGAGGGGTATTAGTATGTTGTAAGATCACTCATTAGCGGGTGAAAAGTCCAACAATCTTCGACGCCTTACGGCAAGGGACCAGTCCGTCTAGACATCACCACGTCCAGTCGCTGCTCATTTGTAGTGAAACGCCTCCATCAAGACTGCACTCACCTTGTGGGTTTTGCTCAGGCTCTGCGCGCTGCACACTGGTAGAGACTTGAACACACAGCCTCAGACGAACCAACTTCCATCAAGTCTAGCGTTTCCGGACACTTGCACTTTATCACACACTCACTTGCGACAATATTATTATACACACGCAATAACACATTGGGATTCTTCCATCTAAGCGTTCGCATAGACGTGTACACGCAATCACGTGCACACGCACACACACACACACACACACACACACACACACACACACATACACACGCACACACACACAACGTACACACACACCGTACACACACACCTACACACATACACACACTAACACACCTACTAACACATACACTGGCTGGAAGTGAGCCGCCCCCCCCCCCCCCCCCCCCCCCCCCGAGCACTGGTTGCTGGCGCTAATGGTCGCAGTTCCGTGACACTTGTTGTGTTTGGACATCGATCTGCAGAGCATGAGCTTTTGCCTCCTCCTCAGTGGGCTGTCTCTGCCTCTCTCCCTCCATCAACCTCAATAGCTGTCAATGAATACAGCTCTCTCTCTCTCTCTCTCTCTCTCTCTCTCTCTCTCTCTCTGTCCCTCTCTCTGTCCCTCTCTCTGTCTCTCTGTCTCTTTCTCTCTCCCCCCCCTCTCTCTCTGTCTCTTTCTCTCTCTCCCCTCTCACTCTCTCTCTCTCTCTCTCTCTCTCTCTCTCACATGCACAAATGCTATACTCGTCCCCACACTGAAGTACTGTTTGCACACTCCATAATTCATTTTACAGTGCAACCCTCAACACTTCTCGTTTCGCTTCCTATAACTGAGAAGGAAGCCTATTTATCTCTCTCTCTCTCTCTCTCTCTGTCTCTCTCTCTCTCTCTCTCTCTCTCTCTGGTGGGGGGGGGGGGGGGGGGATGTCAGCAAACCCAAAGGGTTGAAGTCGTAGCTGCTGTCATTCTGTGTTACTTTGTCCCTCGCCTAGCTGTGGATGGCTGCCAGGTAGCACAGCTCCTGCTGTAGTTCATCCCTGAGTGGAATTCGAGTAATCCACATTAAGTCACTCCAGAAAATCATTCAATTACTACCCTTCTGTTCATGGATCGATTTCATGGGGCTATGCGTGTGAGAACGCTCATGATCGATCGAGTTAAGCCGTCGTCTCGCACTGATCTGGAATCGATAAACTGATCACGTGATATTTTCGTTCCGTTGCGCTGAAAGAGTGGCTCACCCACTCGAGTGTCTACCACCACGCCTCTCTGTCCTTCACTTGTTGCTGTGTGGATCCTGTCCTGCCACCTCGGCATCCACAGTCTCATCCAGAGGACAAAATATGTATTAACGTATACAGCTCCGACAGCACAATGTTCATATCAGAATTTCACAGACAGAGAGAGTTAATGCCCTCATCCATGGAAAAGAATGAGCATTATCGTTGCAGGCGTGGCAATTATATCCCTCTCAAAAGTATTAAAGTGTGTCTGTTCCTCTGTATAGAGGTTAACTCTCTTGAGAGATAGAATTCCAAAATGTGCCTTTGCCTCTGTGGCCAAGCGAGGGGGAAGGGGGGGGGGGGTTGAGGGAAGGAGGGAGGGAGGGAGGGAGAGAGAGAGAGAGAGAGAGAGAGAGAGAGAGAGAGAGAGAGAGAGAGAGAGAGAGAGAGAGATTCTAACTCTGGAAATCCAGTAAATAAATAGTTTTCTTGATGCATGCAAATGATGTGACACAGTTTCGTGCGTGTGTGCATGTGTGTGTGTGTGTGCGTGCGCGCGCGTGTGTGTGTGCGTGCGTGTGCCTATGTGTGTGTCTGTGTCTGTGTGTGTCTGTGTGTGTATGAATATTAGCAAAAACAATGGGCAATTAGATTTGTACTACTCTTAAACAGCAGAAAAACTCTTTTGAGAAAACATCAGCTTTGTGCTGCTTAATCGCGTAATTCACTTCTAGACAGTAAAGGATGAACAGCATCGCAAGACGGGATTGTAAAACTGCAGCTTGCAGCAGTTGGACTTGCAGTCGGTCGTGCAGAACGTTCTTGTAGTGCATCCCTGCTGTGTGCAAGTGCTGTGCGCAGGCTGGTCAACCCAGACCTTCCGTGTTAGTCTGCGGTCCAGTGTTCAACACAGGCACGAGGGTTCTTGTATTTAGTGTCAGTTACACTGACGTATGCAGTGTGTCCCTGTTGGGAAATGTCCTTGCAACCATCAGAGTCCGTTTCACTGTCTTGATACAAAGTGTCATCACTGGATATGTCCTTGCAACCATCAGAGTCCGTTTCACTGTCTTGATACAACGTTGTCATCACTGGAAATGTCCTTGCAACCATACCACATGCACCCAGCCTGTAAACCGCTGTCTTTGACCACTGCTGTTTTGCCGATCTCAGGTGGGACGATGCACCGCCACACGCTGCACGCCACGGTAAGTAGCCCTCGAGCTTGGGCTGGTGATGGCGTACCCAGGATACTGATGCTCCAGTATTCACAAAGCCACTGTAGTTCTAGTCGTTTGATCTTTTCTAATAGCTAGAAGTGGTGGTTGTCTCTCACGCATTGGTTGCTAGAGGCTGCGTTTTGGGGTTGCTTGTGGTGACGGTGGACGTGGTGGTGGCGCTTTTGCAAAGACTCGTGGCAGACTGCCATAGATTTAACTCTAACGACAGTAGTGATGCTTCACATGACTCAGTAGTATCCCAATCTTTTACTAAAACCTAAGCAGTGCGTATTGTGTGAGATGTGTTGTCAAAGTGTATAATGGCGATTTGAGACGAATTATTCGACTTGAGCTGCCAATATCCTGGAGCCTTCGTGTTCCAATTGCACCTCCTGGAGCCGGCAGTCCTGCAGCAAAATTTTCAACAATCCAGACAATAGTTTGATCATTTCTGAGGTTCCACGATATTTGTTAATGCTACCTCAAAGTGACATTTGTCACATTCGGAAATATGCACTACAGATCTATTACTTTTACCGTTGTCGTGGTCCTGCACAAATGGTCAGTTTTGAGATGAGCAGATTTGGTCCACAACACCACACAGCGCCTGGATGGCAGGCTGCAGGTACAGAGGGAGTCATTGGGCAGGCTGCAGGTACATAGGGAGTCATTGGGCAGTCTGCCTGGGCTGTACTGTGCAGGGCGCCACAGCGAGGGAGCGGCCATGTGTAGCGAGACGTTGACTCACTGTAAGCGTCATCAGTGGCGGCAGCAGTGACTCAATGAACACGTCACCTGCAGCCATCCACCACGCCACGACAAACTGTCCTTTGTGCAGTGTCATCCATCGTGGACTGTATTTGGTCGTACATGATGAACTTTTGTCCATGAAGTAGGAGGCAGGCGACGACGACTTACACATCCAATGGACATATGTTAACGCTTCCTCTTATAATGGCTTGTTGTATGTTGTGACGACCGAGTTCTACCGGCTTGACTAGAACGGCGATAACGATGATAATTTTGGCAACGATGACGGCAACGATAGCAATGCTGACTTGTACTGGCATCTACTGCACTAGAGATACTTGTTGATGGAGCCTGCGTTCGATTGCACCGCGTCGCTAACAGTTTGACAAGCATGAAAACAGGAGGCCGGTGTTGGACTCGTAGGCGAGTAGAAAAGAAGCTCTGGAATAAAAAATAATTTGTGTAGTTGGACAAAGGTCTCCATTACTTCTTTTCTACTAGTTTGACAAGCAGTTATTGTCTGTATCGAGCGGTCGTGGCGGTTCTTTTTCACCCACGCTCTCCTCTCTCGTCTGCTAACAAAGAGACCTTCATAGCGTGGCGGCCAAGCAGAGCGGCTTGGTCAGAGCCTCGAGTCCCATTACCTGCAGATCAAAGACAAGCCGTCGTGTTGACGTCACATACCTGCAGGGCCTCCACAAGAAGATCACTGCACGGCTCTCTAGCTTTTCCTAGTGCAGACGTAATGATGTTGGCTCTTTGCTTACAACTATCAGTTTATGATTTTTTTTTTTAAACGTGCACTGTTGCAATAAAGTGTGTGTGTGTGTGTGTGTGTGTGTGTGTGTGCGTGCGCGCGCGCGCGTGTGTACGTTCCTATGTCTATCTATTTGTCCCTCTCTATCTATCTATGTATCTATCCATCTGACTGTCTGTCTGTCTGTCTGTCTGTCTGCCTGTCTGTCTCTCTGTCTCTCTGTCTCTCTGTCTGTCGGTCGGTCGGTCGGTCGGTCGGTCTGTCGGTCTGTCGGTCGGTCGGTCGGTCGGTCAGTCGGTCGGTCGGTCTGTCTGTCTGTCTGTCTGTCTGTCTGTCTGTCTGTCTGTCTGTCTGTATGTATGTGTGTGTCTGTCTGCCTGCCTGTCTGTGTGTGTGTGTGTGTGTGAGAGAGAGAGAGAGAGAGAGAGAAAGAGAGAGAGAGAGAGAGAGAGAGAGAGAAAGAGAGAGAGAGGGACGCGGACGGATGGAGATGCCGGGCAAGAAGAGATATATGCTACTGCTACAGAAAGGGAGATACGTTTTCATTGATTGCACAAAAAAACACCAGACTATAATTATATTTGAAAGCTAATGTCAAACAAACGGATTAACTTTTTTCGACGTTGAGAAGCAAATGGTTGTATTTCATGCGCGTAGCATTCTAACCAGAAAAAACAAACAAAGCTAAATGTCACGTCACTGCCATTCCTCTTTCATCGAGAAAGCTAATGTTTTCAAGTTCTGGCCCAACTCCACAAAGTTTCTTTACTAGACACACTTACTGAAACGTTTAAACTGACTGTTCAGGTCAACGTTTTCGAAAGTACTCGTGGGACTGTCGATTCCATTCTTGCTACAGCACGCAATGACCTCCATCGTTCGACCGCTAGAAGTTGTTTCCACCTCGTCTACATGTACAGTCTGAAACAAGAACCTATGTTCCAGTCTCGCCACAGTCGCCAGTGCTTCCTTTCTGGTTTTGGCAGCCTCAGTAACCATCACAGACGCGCAGTGTTTCCACTGCTGTGGCACCACCCTGGCCACACAGGTCGGTCTCCAGGCGGACTGCCGGGTCCCACGCTTGCAAACGTGCCGGGACTTTTCGCTATCGATCCTGGTCTGAGGTCGTGCTGGCTTAGATGCAACAGGGCGCTGTAATGGAGGTGCTGGTGCTGCTGGTGCTGGTGGTGGACGCCCCGCCGGACGATCTTCGATTGTTTGGGTGCCGCCGTCTATTTCGGGCTCCACTCCCACCAGCATGAGAGATTCCGCAGGTGATCTGCGTCTTGTGTTCGGCTCAGTTCTATCGTGCACCTCCATTGCAGGCACTAACACTCGCGCGCGCGTGTGCCTCTGAGTGTGTGTGTGTGTGTGTGTGTGTGTGTGTGTGTGTGTGTGTGTGTGTGTGTGTGTGTGTGTGTTGTTTGTGTGTGTGTGTGTATGTGTGTGTGTGCGTGTGTGTGGGTGTGGGTGTGTGTTGGTGCGCGGGTATGTCTGAGTGCATGTGTGTATGCGCAGGGGTGCCTGTCTACGAATGTATTCTTATTCGTCAATACCTCTGTCGGCCGGTCGGTCGGTCTAGGTGTTCATCTCGTCCGTCCCTCAATTCGTCCTTCCGTCCTTCTCTCTCTCTCAGGCACACTCATCCACACATACACAAGCACGCACAAACTTGCACACACATACACAAAAACACACGAACCCACGCACACGATTTAGTTACATACACACGCGAGCGAGTACGCACGCACGCACACACACACACACACACACACACACACACACACACTCACTCACGTACACACAAAAAGACACGGCCAATGCCAAGGAAAGGGGAATGGGGAGGGAGAAGGGGTGGGGGGGAGAAGGGGGGTGGGGGGGAGAAGGGGGTGGGGGGGAGAAGGGGTGGGGGGGGGGGGAAGAGGACGAAGATGGAGACGCTATCGATCGTGCCGAGGCAGGACACGGCAGAGGGCAGGGCAACAGGCTCCAAACCAGAAGACAGGCAGGCTGGGACAGCAGAGCGTGTGGGACGGTGCTGGTGCTGGCCATGCTGGCAGTCCTGGGCCTCTGGCACACTTCGATCCAATCCAAGAGCTGTGACGTCGGTGCTGACGCAGGCGCAAGCCTCTGCGAGACCCGGATCAACAGGGTGCAGTCCCATGATGCAGCAGGGCTGTGCCGGGAAAGAACGGGGAGGAAGGTGGATGGAGGAGGAGGAGGAGGAGGAGGAGGAGGAGGAGGAGGAGGAGGAGGAGAAGGAGGAGGGAAAATGCTAAAAGAACAAGAGGTATTTACAGAACAAAAGCCATGTAAACACTCAAGTGGTCTAGTTAGGGAGAACCATTGTAGCCAGGATTACAAATGTAGCAAGCTTTGGGTGCAGATGCAGGGTAAGGAAGGAAGACAGGAGGGACGGGGAGGAGGGAAAACGAGGAAGATAAGGAAGATAAGGAAGAAACAGGGCCAGAACGAAACATAGGTGATGAATACGAAAGGGATAAACTGTCAGAGACAAGAGATGGCTATATAGAGGAGAGGGCGACGGGGGAGAGGGTAGGGTAAATGGAAGACTGAGATGAAGAAAATGAGCGGGAGAAAACGGAGAAACGGGCAGAAGTGGAGAGGGGCGAGACAGAGGGAGACTGGCGGAGGAGACAGGGGAGAGGGGGACAGATGAGAGGAAGACAGGTGAGAGGGGGACAGATGATGTGGAGACGGCACGTGCCAGACTAGACATCTGTTGGGATGGCGACGCGTGGCTCCCCATCTGTCAGTCCTCACTCCAAGCCACGGGCGGGGGGGAGGGGGTGGGGGAGAGGGTGGTGGTTTGTGCAGAGTGGGGCTGACCATGGCGAGGAAAGATAAATGAGGGACCAGCACAGAGCACAGCGACCCCAGTGACAGGCAGCAAGGGGGGGGGGGGGGCAGGGTGTGGGGCGCTGAGTTTGTAGTTGGGTGTGAAAAATGTGATGCTTGGATTGACATGGCTGAGACGAGCGAGCCAAGTGTGGTACACAGAGGAAAGATTTCAGTTCGTCAATTTCTACTAACCGTTCTAAACTTTGTTTCCTCTCTCTGCCTCCCCCCCCCCTATCTCTGTCTGTCTGTCTGTCTGTCTGTCTGTCTGTCTGTCTGTCTGTCTGTCTGTCTGTCTGTCTGTCTGTCTGTCTGTCTGTCTGTCTGTCTGTCTGTCTGTCTGTCTGTCTGTCTCTCTCCCTCCTCTCTCTCTCTCTCTCTCTCTCTCTCTCTTTCTCTCTCTCTCTCTCTCTTTCTCTCTCTCTCACCCCCCACCCCCCCACCCCCACCCCCATACACACACGCAGATCTGCAGACACGCACGCGCGCACGTACGCACACACACATACACAACACATACACACGCGCGGACGCACGCACGCACACGCAAGCAC
The DNA here is from genome assembly GCA_034096865.1 of Theodoxus fluviatilis. Taxonomy (NCBI): domain Eukaryota; kingdom Metazoa; phylum Mollusca; class Gastropoda; order Cycloneritida; family Neritidae; genus Theodoxus; species Theodoxus fluviatilis. The sequence goes on along the minus strand of JAWQFJ010021242.1, from coordinate 18,249 downwards.
ACACACATACACACACGCACGGACGCACGCACACACATATATACATACACACATACGTCATAGATACTCATAAACGTTATGCTCACATTCTCACACTCACTCAGTGGAAGTTTCCACGACTTTGATGATTGCTGCCTTGCGTAGAAAGGCACTGCCAATGATCATAGTTATGACAGCATGGGGAGACAAGTTTCCAGGCGTGTCCAGAATGAGAAGCGGTGTCCTATTGGAGCTTGGCCGTGGCTTGAGTGCGGCGCTACATGTAGCAGATTGCATGCTGGGCTTTTCTATAGTGATGCTTTGCAAGCGTTTTTGCTGGGATATACATGTTATGTGAAATGTACATGTTTTCTTACTTACTTCATTAACATTTTAGTTTGAACATGAAACTGCCGCATCTCTTATTCCGATATTTTTATCATCCTCAAACGCAATGACTTGTCGGCAGCCAAGATTCCAGATTTCCTTCAAATCCATTGAATATTTTGTCAGTGTATGGCATCGACAGACTATTTAGTATCGTACGTTTTTTTTCTCTCCTTTTCTCAACAGTGTACGTTTAATGCCTAATTGAAATTTTGTTCATAAACACTACAAATATTTCTGCATTACATTTCCCTTGTTTTGATTCGTTTCTCAAAAACATCGCAGCTTTTTAACTTAAGTAACCTCTGAACCCTTTAACCTGACCTTGTTCTTTGCTCTCTGTGCAGGCTACATCCAGGACGTGGTGCACAATGGCGTGCTGTCCGAGAAGGGAAACGAAGGGGCCTCCATGGCCAAACCTGACAGTGGATCCGCCGCCGTCATCCGTGGGGGCAGCCCTGCCGTGGGCCACCCTGTGGGAGAGAACGAGCGACCCTCCATGGTGGAGCTGGACGCCCCAGTGCGGCCCCCGCCTCTGGAGAGAGCAGTCCAGCCCCTGGACGTCAGCATCCACTCCTGCGGCTCCCTAGACCTGTCCACCCGACGGCCTTCCATGGCGGACGAGAACAGCGATGGCGGGCAGCTGGACGCATCTCTGAGGAGGACCGTGGCCGACATTGCCCTGGAGGTGTCCCTCAGACGGGCAGCAGCCGACAGCCCTCTGGACGGCAGTCTGCGGAGGAACATGAGCGAGAGTGCTGTCGATGGCTCCCTGAGAAGGGTCATCGCAGAGAGTGTCCTGGACGCCTCGCTTCGACGGTCGATGGACAGTCCTTTGGACACGCCGTTGCGGAGGTCCGTCATCGTGGACGGTTCCCTTGACGGCTCCACGGACGGATGCTCGCTGTCCGAGTCCTTCATTGGCAGCACGCGGCGTGGCTCCATTTCTGAGAACAGCGAAGAGAACAGCAACCAGTCGTTCGAGGGCGGGATGACGGTGGGCTACACCTACGACGCCTTCTTCATCAGCGACGGGCGCTCCAAGCGTCGGAGCAGCTCCACCACCAGCGAGGACAAGGGCGACAGGCCGCGCTACAGGTGCAACGAGTGCGGCAAGGACTACGCCACGTCGTCCAACCTGTCCAGACACAAACAGACGCACCGCAGTCTGGACAGCAAGTTGGCCAAGAAGTGCCCGCACTGCCTCAAGGTCTACGTGTCCATGCCCGCCCTCTCCATGCACATCCTCACGCACGACCTCAAACACCAGTGCACGCTCTGCAACAAGGCCTTCTCGCGGCCCTGGCTGTTGCAGGGGCACATGCGCTCCCACTCTGGCGAGAAGCCCTTTGGATGCGCTCACTGCGGCAAGGCGTTTGCAGACAGGTCCAACCTGCGAGCCCACATGCAGACGCACTCAGCGTTCAAGCACTACAAATGCAAGCGCTGCGACAAGTCCTTTGCCCTCAAGTCCTATCTGAACAAGCACTACGAGTCGGCCTGCATCAAGGAGGCGCCCAGCCCCTGTCCCTAGTCACTGGGGCAGCCTGACCCTGGCGCCACCAGCAGTAGCACGGACAACGCGGCGTCTTTGGCTGAGGGAAACTGACGAGAACCTCAGAGGACTGTCTGAACGAGATGGAGATGATCTCAAACCCATAACCTCATTCGCTGCTTTAGCCACAATCAACTCAAGGAACAAGCAGGACACCAATGCGTAAGATCCCAGACGAAAGTATAAGACTTGTGCCGTTCGTAAACTTTTGAATTTCTACCCGCAATGAAAGACAGAAAGACGATTTACAAGAACGTATTCCCTCGTTGCTGATGGCGTCGGATTGGAGACTGCGAGCAGGTCGGTCTGGCATTCTGGGGAACTGCAGAGAGAAAGGAGTGACGTTGGTTGTACGAGGCACTCAACTCAACTCAACTCATTAAGTATGGTGAGAATTTATGCGTTGTGATCAAATCGGAAAATTGAATTTTAAAACATCTATGCTTTTGCATGAAACTCTACTTCGACTGTGCTGTCGCCCAAAGTTCTTACATATCGATTTAAATTGTCTATCAATTGTTGTGCAAAGCTGAAAATTTTTTTATCGATTCTGTCGCACACGTCTGTTGATTATCTGTACCCACCGCGCCTTTACCCATATCACGGCCTACGTGAAACGGGTGGAAGACGATTGCAAAGGGACCAGAAGTGGGTAGCCTCCAAGGTTGTGACAGTGCCAAAGACAAGTGCCCTGCTCTCTAAGGTTGTGACGTCATGGAACATTTCCTCGTGGCTTCAGCGAGTCCTGGACTGACGGCAATGGCGCTGCTCTTGCAGTTTGGAACACGTGACCGAAGGAAAGGCCCACGTGCACTCTCGCTGCAAACGCCTTTTTTAGAGCAGAACTGACGTGACTGAACATTGAGCCGCATGGACGATCACACAGGTGATGTTATCATATGATCTTTCACAAAGATCGATTGCATTCTATTTATCTGCATTGGTTATACAATTCATTATTTATCCCTTGATCGATAAGCACCATTCCAGGAACAAACTTCAAGCGTAGTCAGAGACTGTCTAAACCTGGGAGAGTCATTAGAAGACACACCCCGACTCCCCTATTTATTGCAGGCCGCAATGAGCGTTGTGAGCTCGTCTGAGCAGATCCGATCTAACAGTCTATGATCGCGGCTTAACTCTTAGTGTACATATAAATAGCTACTTACGGATGTTATTTTACATCGAAGCTAAGACTTTTATGCATGCCATTTCTACGTGGTTTAGACAGTGAGATAGTATTTGTTGACTCTTTTGTCGACGTCTCTTTTGGACTCGACTCTAAGGCGATTTCCACCGAGTTTACATATCAACTAGTAGCACCAAGCGGGCGGATGCCCCACTTGCTTTCCGTGTCTCTATTTTCAACGCGAAATGCTCTTATCTCGACGATGGGAGTGATCAACTTGATGCCTTATGCCGTGCTGAGTGTGTTGATTGAATGAGCAGAGCGGCGCGAGTGCTGCCACGTAGATTGCACAGTGTTTCCTATTTACCATGTTAGATCCGTGTCCAGCCTAGTTGTTATTGCTTCTCAATGTGCCGTCGACTTATCAAGTAAGCCAAAACTTAGTAGCCAAGCGTCTTAGTATTTTGGAAAGTGGATTACCTACTACCGTATTTACACACACTTTTAAAAAATTGCGTAAAAACAGCAACTTTACGTAAATTTTACTCTGCTTGAAATACAATTTATACTGTTTACAGTTATTCTGCAGAAGTCATTCATGCATTCTGACTAAATTATTTCAGTTTATCAGTCCTTGGCTGTGGGGTTCATCCCAACTAAGTAAGGCGTTGTGACAATGGTTGTGATTTTCTGCACAAGGTATACTTATCTTCCCTCCAAAAAGATTATGGTTGTGCATGAAAACAACATTTTGATATATTTAGGAAGTTACCCCATGCTCATAATAGATATTTTAAAAATTATAATGTCCAAGTTTGAATTTTACAAGAAACAGTTCTAATGTGTATGGTGGTTGTGCATCCTACGCTTTTGACTTTTTCTCTAATAGTGCCTTCTAGATGTTGATAAATATGCTGCACAGTATATATTCTGTGAAGCCAGTCACGAAAGAAATATAAGAATCAAAACAGCAGAACCGCTCTACAGATCTCTTGCTGACCAATGCCCCGTACATTCCTTCTGCTGAAACGATGTCTCTCTCATCATTCCAATGCGGTCATTGATATTTGTCGCTTTGTAGTATCATGGTGACGAGGTGCTCTGTATAAGGTCAATTTCCCAGAAGAATCTTTTTCGAACGAATCCTTACTTCATAGCGTGCACTTGTGATGGTTTTAAAGTATATGTTCTTTCTGCTGCGTTTTGCAATCACACATCAAGGTTCAGCTGCCTATTATTTCATCCCTCCAACTGCTCGTCAACGTTGCTTTCAAAAGCGCTAGTCAGTGTACACTCTCTTCAAGTGCAACTTGTTGACAGGTTTTTCTGAGCAGTCCGCACCCATCGATCAAGCAGAATTTCTGACCATGAACACAAATGCCTGGAAACTTCCACTCTGGACACGCTGTCCGCTTCCACTAGCAATGGGCGCAGGTTCTGCCTATTGCGTCTGACCTTCAGGACAGCAATTCGGTCTGCAAAGGTCAAAGAATTGCATTTTTCAGCTAGGAAGATGCACCCCTTGGCATACTGGCACTGAGGAAGCGAAGATTCCTAACTTCACTCCAGAGCTCCATTGATCCAGGCAGACACTCCTGCTGCAAGGAACATTTCTAAGGAGACGGCTTTTTCCGTAGCCGGCACCGTTGCCAAAAACCTGTTGGAGAGTCACGGGCAATGCGACCTGTAGAGTCGGCAGCAGCTGACAGGCAGCTCTGTGGACAGAACCGTCCTGTCTCTCGCAGCCTCCTCTCCCATCGATCCGCTCGATAAGGGCGAAAGAAGGGGATAGAGTCGGCTTGAGCAGGGCTTGGAACGGAGAAACTGGGGAGTACAGGGGAAGTATCCTGAGGGGGATGGGAGGCAGAGGGGGAGAAGGGGTAGAAAAGGGAGGGGGCAGAGGGGGTAGGTAGAAAGAGCAGTACGAATACCTGATGCCAGGGTTAGCCTTGGCACCATGCCAGCTTGCTGTGAGGTATTCGTGTTGATACGGCCCAACCACGCTTCTTGCACTAAAGAGTCGATGGGCCTGAAGGCTTTTTGAGAAGAGCTTCAGAAAAGTACGTCCAAACCCCTGGGTTGCTTTGTTCCTCCACCCTGAGTTGTAACGCTGCTGAGTGTTGCTTCGGGATGATCCCATTTGCTGATTGCCACTCTTGCTCCGTCCTCTCAGTAATCCATCCGTGGACGAATCGCAAGACAAGAGAGGGGAAGGTGAGCTGCGAGAGGAGTGGAGAGTTCCAGGCTAAAGCCAGGCCGCGCACGATTAGATCGTTAAGCCTGACTACGTTCAACAGCCCCAACTCTTACTGGTGCCTGAGAGTATTGACAAGCCGGGGACTCTGGCCGCCAGCTGGCTGCTGCTTCCTGACCAAAGTACCACACAGCCCACAGTGTGCCGTTCTGTAGTTCCAGCCGCCCAGCAGTTTTAGCGTTCTTTGCAGCTAGTATTGAAATAAAAATAGTCTCATTCAGAGCTGATCCTGGCGGACTCGTGCTTCCAGGTCTGCTGTTGAGGAAAACACTTTCGGCTTACTGGGCAGTTTTATCTCACGATGCACCCTAAGAAGAAATGATGTTTAAGCATTACCGAGTGACATGAACTATGGTTTCAAGCTACATCTGTCATCAGTCAAATCTGTTCCAAATTCCTACTTATATGACTCTATTACATATAAGCAAGAAGATAGCCAATTTAAACACGAACAAAAACGCAGCAGAAAGTATATATGTACCCAATCAGGACGCGCAGTAGACGTTGCATGTAGAAGTTCTAATGTGGGTGCAGACTTTTTGGAGTTGAAGGCTTTCGTGCATGCTTTGTGTAGATACTTGTCGTTTTGTGATACTTCGGCCTCCGTGTTCGTAGTGGTTGCTTATTTATTTCGGTCCCTGCCTAGACACCAGGGTGTCTGTGTATATAAGTTTGCATGAGACGTGTACCCCACCACAGTGAAGTGTGGTTTTTGCCCAAACGGTCACAATGACACAGGCAATATTCCTGCGGCCAATCTACTTACAACTGTAAAATACGATATGAACACTTATTCCCATTTTGTCACTCATCATCAGCTTTATTGCTTTCGTTGTCATTTGAGACGCGTGTATTTTGTGCATTCTCTTCGTGTGTTTGCCTGCGGATTATGTACTTAATTGTATACCTATACCAAATGTACAAATTCGTATCTGCTATTGGTTCGACTCAGACTATTGCGTATTGATGTATTTTCTCTTTTTCTCGTTCCCTGTCACTGTTTATCTTCCCTGGCTTCCCTTCTTCCTTTGTGCTTATCCCCTTACCCCCATCTCATTCCGCCTTGTCATGTTGCCTGCTCCAAAACCCCAGCTCCCTCTGTCCTTCCCTTCAGTGGACCCCATGCAGCCCCAGCCGTCGTGCCTCTAACCCCTGTCCTCCTTCCCCATCCCCAGGCCCCTTTGTTTTTCGCCTTTCAAGCGTTGCATTCCTGTTCCAAAGCGAAGCTGCCGTGGTTTCAGTCGAGGTTTTGTGTATATGAATCGCGTTGTTACCAAATCAGTATTACGTGTTCCTGCATCCTTTCCAAAGTTCCCTTTGTAAATCAAAACCATTTACTAGTCTACGCGGATTTTTATTCTCTCCCACTTCATTCAGTATGACTATGTTCATCCTTATTCAATTGCTCCATCGCACATTTCCACCTTTGACCTTGCCCTCCCACCCCTTCCTTCCCTCCACCGATGTTTTTGCCCATGTTTACTGCACGATAGATCCATCCATTGCAAAGTGCCATTCGGATGACCTTTTTCCTATTATGCAAGTCCTACCGAGCACCTGATTATTTTCCCCCAACGAACTACATACATTTTTTGTGGGGTGTTTTTTCTACCATGGTGTGAACACATTGATGACGTAGCGTCGCGTTGGTACTCTTGTTGTCCGATGGTTGTTGAAACTACACTGCTCAAAACTCATCATCACGCCATTGGCTGTCGTCCTCATACACACGCACTGCCCCCGCCCCCCTCTTTGTGCCCCGATTCCGTGTTCCCAGCAGCACCCATTCATTAGACCTCGTATCCTCTGCTGTTTCTTCCCCTCTTGGCTTTTTACTCACAGAATGTCTGTTTCCTCCCATCCACCAAATCTAGACGTTTTCTGCCTTCTGTCTTCATCATTCAAGACTCTTCCTTAGTCCGTCTGTGACCAAGGTGACACGCACAGTGGCTTGTACAGCATCACTTCTAAGTCATATATTGCCACGTTCCTACCCTTTTTTTCCTCCAAATATGTTCCCACTCTGATTCATTTTTCTATTGAAAATGTTCCCGGGTTGATGCGTGCTCGCATGTCACGAAAACGTGTCTACTCTCCTCGCTCCCTCGGGGGTTGTCAGAGAAATTCACTTCCAACTGCTCACAAATGGCTTTTTGTTAAGCGGTGTGATTTTGGATTGAATGCTCACAGTGATTTCGCTGATGGAAAAGAAACTATGCGGACGAGGGTCGCTTTTTTTAACATCGAGACTGCATCATCGCCCGACTGACGTAGTCTAATGGGTAAACTGTCTGACAATTTGACAGTTTCGCTAAGTCGCAATTTGGTTTTTGGGGGAGTTCGATTTTGACTGCTGTCCATCAGTTGTGGCGTGCGTGGGGAATTGGGGACAAAGTTGGCGCTTACAGCCCCCACCTTGATGACGTCAACACTGCCAGCTCTTGTCCCCGTCTTGTCCCCGCTGCACGCTACGTGTCTGTCACAGCCCGGAGACTGCAGCTCCTCCATCGCACAACTCCTCCATGCACACACGTGTGATTTGCGTATCCGTACTAACCGGTCAACCTTGCATTTCAACCTTGACAAGTTTGCCGTGTATTCTCAAGAGAGTGTAGACTTTGTACGGAACACTTTCTATCAGAATGATGTACGAGAAAGTTTATCATCTCGTATTGTTGTTTACATATATATCTTTGTATGTGTTATAATTCGCCACTTTGGCATCGTTGCCTTTTGTTTAAACATAATAATCAAAGTACTCTTTTTGTCTCACCTTGTACGACGAAATCAAATAGCCCGAAACTACCCCTCAGTGATCAAAGTAGTATACTGTTGTTTTTAAGTCGATGAATGGATGTTAGACATAATTGTCTGTTCTGCTTACAAATATGCTTTTCACCAAAGTTATAAATGGATTCAGAATATTGTAATTGCTACCACGCTTTTCCTCCTGAACAAGGTTCGGTTTTCGTTAACATGAGTTTTCATCATCCAGTACTGCTGCATTCTGTCAGTTAAGATCGTTATATTGACCAGTGTTACACAACAGTAACACACAGTATGCTTCGATTTTTATAGAAAAGGTTTCACTCTATACGTGATTTTCAAGAAGAGGAAAAGAAACATGCTTTGAGAGCTTGCATATTCTCCTGGTTCTCGACTTTGTTTAGAGTGGCTGAGATTTGCAGATCTCTCTTCGGCCCATCCGAGCACAAATGTTGCTCCTCAGGTCAATAGCATGTCACTGAAAAGTGCATCGAGGAAATTATCTCATTACAAGTAACAATATCTGGGGCTTCCCTCAAACCTTGTAACTGAAAACGGAGTACGTATCTTCGTTGCTAACCACTTCCCCCCTGCGTCAGCTCCCCGGCGTCGATGTGTGTCCAAACTCTCGATGTTGCGTGCTCTCTTTTCAAACGTTGCACCTGATCTCTACACGTACAACATTCCACATGTACTGTCTCTTTGTGTTTGATGCTTTTACTGTTTGCTCGGTTTGGTTTAAAGGAAATCTGTCACATGAAGGTTGTGATAAACTTGCGTAATACATTCCAAAGCTTGTACAGTGATTACTGTGTGATCTAGTCCCCACTGCAGCGTGAATACGTATAATTTATTTTAAATGTTTTGTTTTTGACATGTGCTGTTATACCTAACATCCCAGGGAATCAAACCCAGGTTGCAATTTACTTTGTTTCCATGTGTTGAATACTCACTATTTTCGTTTGTTGGTCAAGAGAAACCCCGTTTACTTTGCCCGATGTTTTGCTCGCTGTCTAATTTTTCGAGTGAAGGAACCTTTAACTTAAGAACGCGCAATGCGGTTCAACGTGGAGGAGCCGACTGGTGCAATATGTTCAATAATACAATGACACGTAACATTAATATATATGATGTAGAGCGACTAGGAACCGACTTGAGGTGCAGCAACGATGTTGGTTACAAGCAATAGTTGTTTTTCATGCCTTCCGGACGTTTAGTTTCTGTCAGAGATACCCACCTTGTACATACGGACCATTCTCTCGTAGCTGACGAAACGGACACATCTCAGTGGAGCTGACGTGTCTGTGCTGGACTCCCGACCACATGTAATAACGCTGGCTCTGACGATGTGTCTGTCAACTAGTCATCCACACACTGGCTGTTAGGTCCAGTTTGATTCTTTGTCCTGTCATCTACTTTCAAAGGTTATCCAGGTTGGTTTGTACACAAAACTGAGTGACCAGTCAATTGCAAAATTTTGAACTAGGACAGTGACACTGTTGGAAACTTGCGCGGATGACAACAACGATCGGTTGTTGAAAGCACATTTAAACCTCACTCTAGAGTATTCCTTTATTCTAATGATCTCGTGCAAGTCGGGTTGCATTCACCTTTGCCCATGTGTGTTTTCATGTCAAACACCAGATGGTTGTGCTTGCAGAAATGCTGAGGGAAACTTTCCGCAATATACCATCGTTCGTCTCATTTCTAGATCTTGACCCACTTTTACAGTTATCTCCCCTTGCTGTACAAGTGGCGAGCGATTTGTCGGTTTCGACTTATTACATGTGGTCTTCTATTCCAAAATATAGGTTTTTAATAAAATCGTAATTTTTACTTATTTTGAGTTTGTGTTATTTGTCAAATATTGCTCTTCGTCTTCAGGAACGATTTGGAATTTATCTTGGTTTCTCATTTCCTTTGAAACTTATTAATTCTCTCTCTCTCTCTCTCTTTCTCTCTTTCTGTTTCTGTTTCTCTCTCTCTCTCTCTCTCTTTCTGTTTCTGTTTCTCTCTCTCTGTGTCTGTTTCTGTTTCTCTCTCTCTGTTTCTGTTTCTCTCTTTCTCTCTCTCTCTGTTTCTGTTTCTCTCCCTCTCTATCTCTCTCTCTGTGTCTCTCTCTCTCTCTCTCCTTGGTGGCTTATTCATTCATTCATTCATTCATTCATTCATTCATTCATTCATTCATCTGTTCATTACCAAGGTTTTCATTAGACTGTACACTATTTTCCATGCAATTACACCAACATTTGCAGCTACAGGAGCTTCCAGATATGCATTTTGACAACAACGAATAAGTGAGCAGATGAAGAAATCAATCAGTCTTTTGAACACATCATTTTACACGTATTTGTTAACCCACTGTTTGTGTGTGTGTGTGTGTGTGTGTGTGTGTGTGTGTGTGTGTGTGTGTTTGCGCGCGCGCGCGCGCGTGTTTGTGTGTGTGTTTACATACTTTGTGGATTTTCCTTTTGTTTGTATGTTCTGCACAATAAACACACTTTGAAAGTAACTGTAAAGACTGAACGCTTCGAAGTTGCCCTGTCTTCAGAAGGAATCGACTACGTTTTCCGCTGTGGCAGACGTCTTCAGTCCCACAACATGTGTTGTGGTGACGTGCCTGTTCCCTGCCTTCCAGTCTGCCAAGACGTCACAAGACACCAGTCTGGCTTGGTGGAA
>JAWQFJ010021242.1:0-2500 GCA_034096865.1 Theodoxus fluviatilis | reverse complement strand
TCTTTCTCTCTCTGACTCTCTGTCTCTGACTCTCTGTGACTATCTCTCTCTCACTCTCTCTCTCTCTCTCTCTCTCTCTCTCTCTCTCTCTCTCTCTCTCTCTCTCTAGCTATTTACCCATAACTTTTTTTCCCTGTTGCTTCCTGGATGGAAAGGACTTGGATGATGTAGTTATCTGTATATAATGGTTAATGTATACAACAAAAAATTCATGTTATTATTTATGGCGCAACCATAGTCTTTATTCAACTCAAGGCTTAATCCTTGCCTCTGTGATGTACTGATTTACATAGAATGTACATAAATTGCAAGTTTTATTTCCTTTCTTGGAGGGTCGTCGGCCGCAATAAAGCAAGCAGCCTCTCTCTCTCTCTCTCTCTCTCTCTCTCTCTCTCTCTCTCTCTCTCTCCCTGACTCTATGTGTGTGTGTATGCGCGCGCGTGTGTGTGTGTGTGTGCTTGTGTGTATGTGTGTTTGTGTGTGTGCGTGTGTGTGCGTGTATGCGTGTGTGTGTGTGTGTGTGATATTTTCTCTCTATCTCTCTCCTTTTCACTCGAGATGGTATCTACAAAATTCTGGATTAGAAGTGGTAAACATTTATAACTACTTAGGAATTTTCTTTACAACAAAAAAATCTCGGAGTGCGACTCTTGAAGAGACAGCTACAAAAGACAAACAGAGAAGTATATATGTATTGAAAGCAATGTGGAGCCTCCATAACTCTAACCCGGCAGTTCTTTTTCTCTCTCAGACTATTCGATTCTCAGATGCAGCCTACTTTATGTAACGGTACAGAAATATGGGTCCTAACAAGCAGATATAAAATACAAAAGGCACACGCCTTTGCATGTAAGAAATTTATGAGGATGAACGTGAAAACTGCAAATCATTTAGTATACGGAGAACTAGGAAGGTATCCTCTGATAATTAGTACCACCATCAGAGCCATGGTGTATGGCCTCAGGTTTGACAAAATACCATTTCTTGGGCTACCTAGACAAGCTTTTGAAATGCTCCAAAACTCTAATGTCCCTGAAAGTAGAAATCGAACGTGCTTGATGAGAAATTTGTAGAGTGATAAGTGCTTCCTGAAAAAAAACGTTAAGGAGAGGTTACAAGAGTGCCATAGACAAAGACGGGATGAAGGAAACAACAACAGTATAATTATTTCAAGAAGACGTTCGGTCTAGAGAAACACCTTAATTTTGTCTCACACACACAACATTTATGGATGGCCTAATGCGATGTAGATTTGGGATGAATGCTATGGAAATTAATCAGCGATATATGCTCAGTCACAATGAAGAACAAAAATGTGACCCCGCACCACCAAACCAGTCTTAAGGTGGATTTTATCATTTTTGAGATGTTTATATTTTTGAATTTTACAGATTTTCCTGATTAATTTGACACCAAAACGAACCTGGTAGCTCAAAAATTGTGGAAGTTATAACGAGTTGAAGTTGAAAACTCAGTCGCGACTTGTTTTGAGAAAACGGACCTCAAAGTTTTGCATGCAATCCTCACACATTCTCCTTAGCAACATGGTCTTAGAATTATCCAATCATCTTGATTTTTTGCACAGCAGAAGAAACGAAAGAAAGCGCGCGAAAGACCATGTGTTGAGGTTCTGCAAGGGTTACGTGTTGTTTTGCAGGGTCAAAATTGGTCGATTTTGGCAAATAAAAATGCTCTAAATTATCACAATTATAACTTTAATTAATTTTTTAATGCATTTAAATACATTTTTAAGACATAAAACTTATACCATTTTATAGATTAATTTTTAGAGAATGCAATGAACCGAAAACCTCAATTTCGCACAGGCAGACCCCCACCACCTTCAGAGCTGTGTAGCGCTGTTTCGATGATTGCGAGTTAAGACTGGTTTCCAGAAATGGGTCACAAATGTCCAATCTGCAATGAAATCGAAGATGAATAACATTTCCTCCTTTATAGTAACCTATATGACCTGAGATGTCAATATCTCGCACAGTACTTAAGTGACAACGTAGAGAGGAAATGTAGTATTCTAGTGAAAGAATGCAATGTAATCATATCAAGGAATGTCGCTATGTACATGTTCATTTACTATGCTTTTGAATTGCGAGGGAAAGTAACGACGGAGTGTTAATGAGTCCAAATTCCTGTTCTGACTCGTCTGTAGGTGTTATGTAATCCATCGTATAGGCTTTCGTGTACCTCAGTTTGCAAAAATGAATTACATACAATCAGTCCGAAAGAATTATGATAGATATATGTACGTGCATTTTACATTCGTCAACGCTTGTTCTTTAGTATTTATTTTATATGTTTTCCTTTTCGTTTCTTTTGTGCATGTGTGTGGGGGTTAAACCACAAGTTTTGTATGGACTGTCGGCCTGGCGATAAACCAGTTCAGTTCATTTCAGTTCAGCTCTCCCTCTCCTTCTCTCTCTCTCTCTCTCTCTCTCTCTCTCTCTCTCTCTCTCTCTCTCTCTCTCTCAGAGTGCACCCTCAG
>JAWQFJ010021241.1:0-7500 GCA_034096865.1 Theodoxus fluviatilis | reverse complement strand
GCGCGGCATGTACTGCTAATCTGATCGTGCATGGACAAGGTCTGGTCAATGTAAACACCGAGATACCTAACTGAGCTCTTGAATGGAATAGAGCTACCCCCAATGACTGTGGGCTCACTCCCCACTCGTAAGCCCAAGACGTGATGGTGCACCGACAGGTAACACTTCAGTTTTATCTGTGTTGAGCATCAGTTTGTTGCTGTTCATCCATCAAAGTACATCGTCAACACATGTCTCAATATCTGACTGCACAGAAGAAAAATCACCAATTTGTGCACTCTTTGATAATTCAGTGTCATCTGCGTGATTAGGATTAGGAACACCTACTAACCAGACAGATATTTGACCTGATGACTTTAGAACAAATTTGCGCGAGGCATATATGTCTCAGGAACTAGCGTGATGGCTTGGTGTGTATCACATCAGGCCCTTCTCAGAGTCAGGAGACACAAATTTGAATGGCACTGCCTTTTCTACCCCCAAGGACCCGATGGTAAACCAACAAACTGAAAGTTTCAGTTCCAGCACCTAGGTGATCTGGTGTAAAGAAACAGAAAAAAGAAGAGGAAAAGTTAGGGTCGTTACCTTCCCATTGACTCCAGTTAACTTCCATTTTCATTTCTTTGTCAGTTCCTACTGTCTGGTTGCATGACAAAATCACTTCTCGTACTCGGCGACTAGCGTTTGAAATGATTTGCTCTCCGTATCAGAAACGCATCGTCCACTTACTCTTTCAAAAAATTACTAAGTTTTTATATTATCATGAATGACTGGATGTGTGTGTGTGTGTGTGTGTGTGTGTGTGTGTGTGTGTGTGTGTGAGAGAGAGAGAGAGAGAGAGAGAGAGAGAGAGAAAGAGAGAGAGAGAGAAAGAGAGAGAGAGAGAGAACGAACGAACGAAGGAACGAACGAACGAACGAACGAATGGTTTATTGGGTAGGCCTCCGGCCTTTTCCAAAGCAAAGCAAGCAATACACATTAAGCATATGACAATACATCAAGTGGAACATCTGTGCCGACATCACATCACATACGTATGTCTACCTATTCATCCAAATAGAACGCGTTACATTCCGGTGAATTTAGAGCCAAATCTCTTAAACTAAAGGCTTTGTACAGATAAACACCTGTCGCTCTGGTTATAGTGTCATTTTCATTGCTTAAAAGAGTTTTCATTGGATTTTCAGTATGTGGCAAAAGATGTACCAACAAGTACCGTTCCCTCAAGTCCTGCAGAGCTGGGCATTCCAACATGAAATGAAATTCATCCTCCTCTTTTTCTCTACATAATGGACATAACAAATCATATGGTTGCTTCATATATCTTCGTCTATGGATGTACAAATCAGTGATGCCCATTCTAAAGCGGACGAAAATATCTCTGAAAACCTTTTTATCGATACAACTGAGGTATTTTTCCACCACACACTGATTTTTTATTTCTTTGTAGAAAATATATCTGTTACTTCCGTTCAAGTTTTCCATCCATTGTATACGGAAATGATCTATAAGTCTGTCTCGAAGGCATTTGATGAAGACACGATCATTTCCAGTGGACTGGTCCACCCAAACACTCTCAAATCCAAACTTGACCAACAAATCCTTTACCATCATAGCCCATGAGACGCAATTGTGAGGAAGACTACACATCATGCGATAAACTCTTTTAGGTAGTCTGTCATTGTCCATCTTCAGAATCCTCAGCCAGTACTTTATACTCCTTAAAACAGCATTTATGTACAAAGGAAATCGTCCCGTTTCACCATAGCACATTAAATTAGGGGTTCTTGATGAAACATTCAAAAATGACTTTATAGCATGGAGATGAACACCTTCAATGGCTTCGCATTCATGAACTCCCCAAACCTCTGCCCCGTGAGAGAGAGAGAGAGAGAGAGAGAGAGAGAGAGAGAGAGAGAGAGAGAGAGAGAGAGAGAGAGAGAGAGAGAGAGAGAGAGAGAGAGAGAGAGAGAGAGAGCGCGAGGCAGGCACCATCACAATATGTTTTAATCCAAGGAGCCATTGAAATATGGTCAAACTCTCTTTGTACATGCACTTCCTCGTGAACTGCTTTGGATTCTCGTCTGCCCAGAGTAGTGTCCCCCTCACAAGCTGACTCTTGAGTTGACTTACGAAACGTGCTTTCTGTGGATGCCAATCGCATGGTTTTGCAGTCACGAAGCATTCTAGTCCACTAGAGACTCACTCTGGTTCACAGAATGGTCAGAGAGACAAACGTTCCTTCGATGCGTCACTTCACTTCGGCAGTGTACCTGATCCGCGCCCGAAAAGTGTAAAACGCTGTTTGTTTGTTCGTTTGTTTGTTTCTTCGTTCTTTCTGTTTTATTACTCGAGCTCAGACCATTATGACCGCGACTCAAGGAGGCTTTTAGCACCTTTAATCAACCGCCTTGCACGGCTCAGAAAGGACGAGACGTGTGCAGTCTTAAAGCCGCTCCCTCTCCCTCCTAGTATTTGCACTCAGGATTAGTAACCACTGTTGTCTCGTCAAGGGATAGGTAGCAGAATGCCTTCAGACGTATATAGGGCACCGGATCCTGTAAACTACGTTGGTTTTCCTCCATGCAAATTTTGGATTCAGACTGACTTTCTAAGAAGACGAAAGCTATTTAGGAACCAATTTGTTCCAAGGGTCACACGTGAAAGTAACAGCTACATCCTGTTCGTCGTTCTGTCGGTGGCGTGGTGTTTGCAGGTCTGATTCATGTTCGTTTTCTCATTGCAGCTGTGAATTTTATGCCGATATTTACATATTGAGAGAGAGAGAGAGAGGAGAGAGGAGAGAGAGGAGAGAGAGAGAGAGAGAGAGAGAGAGAGAGAGAGAGAGAGAGAGAGAGAGAGAGAGAGAGAGAGAGAGAGCGCATAGACCTAATAAATATCTAAATGCTTCCTAGCACAATGACACATTTCTGGCTACTGCGCTGTTTATATAGGAAATATCGCACTTGCAAGTGACCAAATGTTTCGGGCGTGCTCAAACGCGGCAACGTCAGGGCAACTATGCCGTTTCCATTGAAAATACCGCGATCGCAAGTCCCTAAAGCAGTGTGTCCAGTGTCCGCCCAATAAGAACCCGTATTATTTGTTCATGTCCATCGGACACTTCCTCGAACAGCCAATTAGATGGGTTCCTGTTTGTGATGTAGCGGTAGAGATGTGTCCATCTAGATGCCCTAATGGTTGTCTAGCCTCACTCGATTTGAAACTTCTGTGGCCTCTGCTAGTTCCTATGTCAGTTGTAGGATGTCCTGACGCCTAAATGTGAATTTCTCGAGCATTTCTACTTTACTGTATCTTACTGAATATAAAACACTGCTGACGTCGCAAATACAGCTGACTCCATGGAGCTTGAAGAAAATCACACACCGCCCGTGTAGGACGACTGGGCGGAGAGCGGAGTGAACAACGGAGCTAGGATGCGATTTCACGTCATAGGGTGTTTTTATGGCTTTGTTTGTGGGGAACCGCTCGGTAGGGGAGTTGTAAGTCGAAAGGAATGCCCCAATCACTTTGAGCACGATGTTATGGGGAAAGTTGGAAAAACTTATAGTGATACACTATATATAATATGGATACACCTAGCCTCATAGTATCGGTGTCGACTGCCATGCGAGTGTCTCGGGTTCATTTTTCGGCTGATGCCCTCGTCTCTTCCTTTCTAAACAAATCTTTCCCCCCGTTCTCTCTTAGCTGTTTTACAGGACACCATTTTTTTTGTCCTTTCAACAAAACTTTCCACGGGTGAGGAGGCCTTGTGGTGTAGTCGCTACACAAGTCGGGGGTCTGGTCCAATGGTCAGAGTGTTTGCCTGCCGCTGGAGGTAGCGGTGTTCGAAGCTGCACGGATTCTAGAGTTGCATCCTCGGGCAAGGTGTATTATCTCTCCCTACATCCAGACGTAAAAACCGGCCGCGCGTTGTACAAATCGTCGGTCCGGGGCGCTCTGCCGCATGAAGCATTAGAGGTGATGGGAAGTGGGTCAGGGCGCTCGGGGGCGCTCTGCCGCATGAAGCATTAGAGGCGATGGGAAGTGAGTCAGGGCGCTCGGGGCGCTCTGCCGCATGAAGCATTAGAGGTGATGGGAAGTGGGTCAGGGCGCTCGGGGCGCTCTGCCGCATGAAGCATTAGAGGTGATGGGAAGTGGGTCAGGGCGCTCTGCCGCATGAAGCATTAGAGGTGATGGGAAGTGGGTCAGGGCGCTCTGCCGCATGAAGCATTAGAGGTGATGAGAAGTGGGTCAGGGCGCTCTGCCGCATGAAGCATTAGAGGTGATGGGAAGTGAGTCAGGGCGACCCGGGGCGCTCTGCCGCATGAAGCATTAGAGGTGATGGGAAGTGGGTCAGGGCGCTCGGGGCGCTCTGCCGCATGAAGCATTAGAGGTGATGGGAAGTGGGTCAGGGCGCTCGGGGCGCTCTGCCGCATGAAGCATTAGAGGTGATGGGACGTGAGTCATGGCGCCCCAAGGCGCTCTGCCGCATGAAGCATTAGAGGTGATGGGACGTGAGTCATGGCGCCCCAAGGCGCTCTGCCGCATGAAGCATTAGAGGTGATGGGAAGTGGGTCAGGGCGCTCGGGGCGCTCTGCCGCATGAAGCATTAGAGGTAATGGGAAGTGGGTCAGGGCGCTCTGCCGCATGAAGCATTAGAGGTGATGGGACGTGAGTCATGGCGCCCCGGGGCGCTCTGCCGCATGAAGCATTAGAGGTGATGGGACGTGAGTCATGGCGCTCAGGGGCGCTCTGCCGCTTGAAGCATTAGAGGTGATGGGACGTGGGTCAGGGCGCCCCGGGGCGCTCGCCTTACACAGCGCGCGGCAGGTACCGCGAGGACAGTCACGATTTGTAGTGCGCGATTGGTTCTTGCTGCGGCCGTGTGCAGACAACAGAGGCGGGTTTCTCAGAAGCAGTCCTAACACATCACACGCGATGCTCTCGCGGGATCAGACAGGCGTAAACAAGTGTTCAGGGACGAGCGCTCACACTCACAGCGAGCACTGGCGAAGCCCAAGGCTCTCCTCCTGGCTGAACCTGACCGCGCAGACGCTCGCCGCGAGCGCTCGTCTCTGAACATTAAAGGAAAAACTCGAAAGGAAACGTGCCTCTGGTCTCATGAGAGAATCGCATAAGTACGATGTGTTGGGACTGCTTCTGAGAGAGCCGCCTCCGCTTGGTATGTAAGCCGTGCTCCCTTGCATGGGTACGGACCTCTCCACGTGCGCCCTCGCTGTCTGTTACTGCGTTTGTCATCAGACACCAGTAACTGAATGGATGAACGTCCGCTCATGTTCTATCAGCCTTTGTAGACTAGTTAAGTCCATTGCTCACGAGAAAAATCACCAGAGCAGATGAGAAAAAGAGGAAGTCAAGGTTCGAGTTCTCCAGCCGCCATTTGCCCCTTGAGACCTGTTTTAGTTGGGCAACGCTTACACCTACTTCGCCGTAGTATCAGTCTTATCCAACCAATCAGGACGTAGTATCAGTCTTATCCAACCAATCAGGACGTAGTATCAGTCTTATCCAACCAATCAGGACGTAGTATCAGTCTTATCCAACCAATCAGGACGTAGTATCAGTCTTATCCAACCAATCAGGACGTAGTATCAGTCTTATCCAACCAATCAGGACGTAGTATCAGTCTTATCCAACCAATCAGGACGTAGTATCAGTCTTATCCAATCAATCAGGACGCAGAACTAGACCGAAGCGAGGAGGTATCAGTAAAGGACTCACTGTGGCTCTATGACCAGACAGTAAAATGTGACCCAGATAAGGCTGATAAGTCGCTGTTGAATGAATGAATGAATGAATGAATGGAGTTTACGGCCTATCAGCCTTAGTAGCTCTGTTAGAACATTAATCACGAAATCGATGAAAACGTTTAGAGTAAGCGCGTCAAGTTGCTATTTTCCTCGTTATTCACCTGTTACGAATAGCGTGGGGAGACGTGAGGGAAACGTGAGGGAGACGTGAGGGAGACGTGAGGGAGACGCGAGGGAGACGTGAGGGAGACGTGAGGGAGACGTGAGGGAGACGTGAGGGAGACGTGAGGGAGACGTGAGGGAGACGTGAGGAAAGTTGCTGTTAAAAACAAAACCTTCACCTGTACAAACTCCTCGATTTGCAAAGCAGTATTTGTATATTAGTGGAGAAGCTCGGGAAGGCCTAGATCGACAGGTCAAAATACATAAATCACGGCCGAAAATACTTGTTACACATGAATAGATTTGCCATTCATTTACAAGGTGCTTTAAATACAAGACTGAGTGCTATTGTCGTCAACAAAACATTCATAAGTATATCTTCTACGTTTGGTGCAAATCGCCTGCACAGCTGGTTCTGTAGTACTTGCATTTGGCTAAAAATTAATATTATTAGTTTTGTAGTTCATTAGATAGCATGAAAGTGGGAGAGTCACCAAATTCTTTGCATTGCATCAATTGTTCTTTAATCCAAATATACAATATAGTCAGTAAAGATAGAACAGAACTGTGTTTTTTTTTATCCCTCTGGGCAAGGTGTCGGCTTCGATTCCACTACAACCTATGTACAACATTACAAAAGCACTTACATCATTAGACTCCGACCACGTGAAATGTACACAACAGCACTATGATGGGAAACCTTAACACCGCGACTTTTCCTGTGCTGGACGTAAACAACATACGTTCCTACGCATACATTTTAAAAGAGAGTGTGAACATCTTGACGAAATGTCACAGAGGTCGTCATGTTTGCTTCACGAAAAAGAAAGAGCGCGTTATCAGCCGCCACATAGACAGTGACACTCTGTCGGCCCACATAGACACTGACACTCTGTCGGCAGCAAATTGCCATGTAGTCTTCATAGAGGGAGCCACTCTGGGCACCCCGCCCAAAACTCCACACAGGAAGACCACCCACACAACTCGGGCAAGCAGCGGTGTTCACGCCAGTGCTCGATACGAGTGTTCGGGATTGGATTACTAACAGTGGAACTTGACTCTGCAATAGGCACAACGTAATGTTTTGGCACAGTTAATGAGTTTTAAAAAAGGAGCATCGTATCTTTCATTTGTTGCGGGACTTCGCAGCTGCAGCGGGAGAACAGCCAGCGGGAGGGGGGGGGGGAGGCGGGGGGGGGGGGGGAGGCGGGGGGGGGGGGGGAGGCGGGGGGGGGGGGAGGGGAGAGAGAACGAACGAACGAACGAACGAACTTTATTTTACAAGGGTAGTGAATTAGGCAGTAGTGCCTTTCTTACATTCAGCCCTTGAGGCAAAATATTCAAATGTGGTGAGAGATAGAGAGAGAGAGAGAGAGAGAGAGAGAGAGAGAGAGAGAGAGAGAGAGAGAGAGAGAGGGGGGGGGGGTAGCTGGGGAAAGGGGGAGGAAGGGAAGAAGGTGGGGGGGTAGCTGGGGAAAGGGGGAGGAAGGGAAGAAGGTTGGTGGGTTGGATAGAGAGGGTTGGGGAGAGGGTGGGGGAGATGGAGGGAGGGAGGGAGGAG
>JAWQFJ010021240.1:17500-33975 GCA_034096865.1 Theodoxus fluviatilis | reverse complement strand
ACAACATCCAAATATTAGAAGATACACTTGGCGGAAAAATAACCCTAAAAAACAGTCCCGGCTGGATTTTTTCCTCATTACCGAGGACATGCTAAACTACATGTCCAAAACAGATATCATTCCAGGATATAGAACCGATCATTCGGCTGTTACCCTAACATTAAATATATCGGCTAAAAAGAAAGGAGCAGGCTATTGGAAATTTAATACCTCCCTTCTCCGTGATATAAACTACATTAAGATAGTAAAAGATACATTTAAAGAAACACTAGATCAATATGCAGCGTTACCATATGATAGGAAAAACCTAGATTCAATAGATAAAAAGGACATTTACTTACAAATTTCGGATCAAACTTTTCTTGATATGATTCTCATGAACATAAGAGGAAAAAGTATAGCATATGGCTCGTGGAAAAAGAAGGAACAAGGAAAACAAGAGGGGGAACTTAAAGAAGAAATAAAAGCAACCGAAGAAAAATTAGACTGCAGAACAGTGGATACTAACAAAGACGTTAATAAGCACCTAGAAGATCTTAAATCAAAACTAGAAACCATACGTGAAAAAAGAATGAAAGGTGTTATGATTAGATCCAGAGCACGATGGTACGAAAATGGAGAGAAACCTTCTAAATATTTTTGCAGTCTAGAAAAGAGAAACCACAGAATAAAAACAATCCAAAGGCTAACCGTAAATGGAAGGGACATAGAAGATACAGACGCAATTCTCAAAGAACTCATGAATTACTACAGTAATCTCTATGACATCAGACAGACGGATTCAGAGTTAACCAATAGACTACTCAACGAACTAAACTTGCAGACACTAACAGAAGATGAAAAACAATCTCTCGAAGGCTCAATTACATTAACAGAATTAGCAACGACACTTCGGGAAATGAAAAATGAAAAATCCCCCGGGCTAGATGGTTTTCCTGTTGAATTTTTTAAGTTCTTTTGGGACGATTTAAAATATTTCCTGCTCAGAGCCATAAATGAAGCTTACGAAACTGGTTCCTTTTCAATTTCACAAAGAAGGGGAGTGATTACGTGTGTCCCAAAACCCAATAAAGAAAGAAACTTCTTAAGCAATTGGAGACCAATCACACTTCTCACTACCGTGTACAAAATGGCCTCAGGAAGCATTAGCAGAAGATTAAAGACGGTGTTAGGGCATTTGATTCATACTAATCAAACAGGCTTTATCAAAGGGAGATACCTTGGAGATAATGTAAGGCAAGTATTTGACACTATATATGAATGCAATGAAAAGGACATACCAGGACTGTTGCTCCTCATAGACTTTGAAAAAGCTTTTGACTCTCTTTCCGTCTCCTTCCTGTGCGATGTTTTGAAAAAAATTGGATTTGGAAGCAGCTTTCAAGCATGGATGAAGCTATTCTATACAGAAATGACAGCATGTATTATACAGAATGGTCATCTATCTCAAAGCTTTCCCCTGAAAAGAGGCTGTAGACAAGGTGATCCTATCGCGCCGTATGCCTATCTCCTCTGCGCTGAAGTGCTAGGTCAAATGATTAGAGAAAACAAACAAATAAAAGGTATCAGAATTGGCAACGTAGAATATAAATTGACTCAGTATGCTGACGACACTCAGATTCTCCTAGATGGTTCAGAAAGCAGCCTCCGAAACACTCTCAATACCCTTGATCTGTTCTTCAGGATATCTGGATTGAAAATAAACTTAGAAAAAACGAAAGCTATATGGATCGGAAGCAAAGTACGTAGTAAAGAAAAACTATGTGCAGACATTAACCTGGACTGGACAAATGATAAGTTTACAGTACTCGGAATCCATTTAAATCCAAGGCTGACAAACATCACGAACTTGAACTTTGAAAGCAAAGTTCAAGAGATAAAACAGCTTCTGAACCATTGGAAACACCGTAATTTAAGTCTCCTTGGTAAAATAACTGTAATAAAAACACTTGCCCTCTCAAAACTAACTCATGTGCTCTCCCTGCTTCCAGACCCAGGAATAGAGAAACAAAAGGCCTTAGAAAAAATTCTATACAACTTCATCTGGAAGGGTGGACCGGACAGGGTCAGTCGAAAAATCCTGTGTCAGGAATTTTCCAAAGGAGGATTAAAAATGATAGATGTAAATGCGTATACTGCAACTAGAAAAATAGCGTGGCTGCAAAGACTAATAGAAGGTGAAAGCACTTGGTGCTCATTGATAAAAAGCAAGTTTAAAAGAAAATTCGATGATATATCCTTTCTCAAAGTTGGCAGTAAATTCCTTATAGATCTTCTTTCAGAATTCAAAAATCCCTTTTGGCAAGACATCCTGAAAGCGTGGGAGGTGTACATTAAAAACTATTCTAAGCGACAGTTAAGTTGTGAGGATGTTTTGAGTGAACCACTTTGGTTCAACCCAGACATACATGTCATATTCATAAAAGACTGGTACAACAAAAATATGTTATATATACGTGATATCCTTGATCCAACAGGAACATGGAAGACATTCGAAGAATGTAAAAGGCAATTTGGCTTAGCAGGGACTTTTTTAGACTATGAGCAACTCAAAAGAAAAATTCCGAAGGAATGGGTGGAAATAATTCGTAATTCGGGCGGCAAAGTAACCCAGCAGCGTCAACATCAAATTTGCATCAGAAATCTAACATCAGCCAAAACAGGGCTAAGAAACATTTATAACACCATGATTCAAACTCGAGATATATCGACTGGTCAGAAAAAATGGGAGCGGATATATCCCAACATATCATGGAATGAAATATGTGAAGCAACCAGGGCTGCCACAACCTCTACATACCTTAAAAGTGTCCAATATAAAATTAACAATCACATAATATATACAAATAGACTCCTCCACCGGATAGGAATAAAGAACAGTGAAAAATGTGATTTTTGCGGAGAAGGCAGCGAAACAATAACTCACCTATTTGTAGAATGCCCAATAGTATGTAGCTTCTGGGCGGATATGTCAGAATTCCTTCACAAGAACACAGACCTAACTTTACCAACGAGTCCTCAAAATTTACTCTTTGGTACAGCTCCTCATAACAAACTGATTAATCACATTCTACTGTTGGGAAAATCTTTCATTCACAACTGTAAATATAGAAGTTGTCAACCAAACACTAAGGGCTTCCTGAACATTCTACGACAAAACGCAATAATTGAAAAATTCATTGCCCAAAGCAGCAACAACACTGACAACTACATCAATAAATGGGGTGACCTGTGCACTATTTTAGGAGGTACTACTCCTGAATGTTAGCACGAGATAAACTCTCTCTCTCCCTCCCTCCCTCCCTCTCTCTCTCTCTCTCTCTCTCTCTCTCTCTCTCTCTCTCTCTCTCTCTCTCTCTCTCTCACGCACGCGCACGCGCGCGCAGCACCAATCTACAGCATGTGTCTAATCCTTCCTTTTCGATTTCGCTTTTCGTAGAAGGATTAGCACTTTTTCTTCTCTTTTTTGGTTCTTTTTTATTAATTTAGTTCCTCCTGAGATCCTTAATAAAAAAAAAAAAAAAAAAAACTCTCCTGCCCCTCCATTCACACCCCCCCCCCCTATTCCCTCACTCCTTTATCCAGTAGTTTAAGCAGTGGAGCTACTCCTTCATTTTCGTTTTCGTACAGAAGGAGATAAGTATTAGTTAAAGTAGTTAATATATGTGTATGTTTGTGTGTGTACTTTCATATATGTATCCACTTTTTCATTAATAAACATATTGAAAAAAAAAAAAAAAAACTTAAAAGAGCATGAGAGTTTCTTGTAGAACTGCTACAATCCTCAACAGGCACCGAAAGCAAATCCATTTGTCAAAATATCACATACGAGTTAATAAGCAGACTGAAGATCATCACACGAAGAAAACTCTCTTTATTTCATTGTCATCTTCACCAATATGCTATTCAGAAAAGATCATAGGTTTGTTTATTGTCCACGAACAGATTCTCAACATGAATATCATAATGTCTAGAATTAAAACTTTTCGATGGAAGTATCGAATATATGCAGTTTCCGATGATCAATCAGATCCAGAAGTAAATTGGCTCTTGAATTGCAACGACACGACTTCGCAATGTAGCTCATCCCTTTGCACAGCAGATTCCTGCCAACTCATATACATACACAGAAGCATGAGCGTGCGCGCGCACACACACACACACGCGCGCGCGCGTAGGCGCAAAAGCATACACACGCAGAGGAGAGAAAGAGAGAGAGAGAGAGAGAGAGAGAGAGAGAGAGAGAGAGAGAGAGAGAGAGAGAGAGAGAGAGAGAGAGAGAGAGAGAGAGGTGGGTGAGTGTAGTTGTGGGAGGGGAAGAGAAAAGAAGTAGACATCAAAGAATTTGAAAACAGAATGAAAATGAGGAAAATACAGATGAGAAAAAACCCGACACGAAATGTAAATCAGAGGAATGTTTGTACTTATGTTCTCTCTTGACCACAACGGTCTCTGACTTTTACTAACGATCCGTAACACGCATTCCGCATAGATTCTACACGACACTTAGCACTCGAGCGCTCACGCAGTTTACACTCACGTTGAACTAGCGTCACTCTGCCCCTCAACTGTGCATTTCGCAATCTTCTCATCTCATAAGCGTCACAGCTTCCACACAGCGTATTCATCCACCACATCATCACAACAACGACGGTTACGACGCCAACGCCGACGAAAACAACATGACGAAGACATTTACGACAACGGCGACGACGATGACAACGACAACATGACGACAACGATGACGATGACGATGTCAACAACAAC
Source organism: Theodoxus fluviatilis (assembly GCA_034096865.1). NCBI lineage: Eukaryota > Metazoa > Mollusca > Gastropoda > Cycloneritida > Neritidae > Theodoxus > Theodoxus fluviatilis. Next base: position 29,208 of record JAWQFJ010021240.1, on the reverse strand, counting down.
CCTCACATCTATCCCCATCCTTCATGTGGCAAACAGACGACAGCCATGTCAACTCTACAACAGCTTTGAATCCACATGGCCGTTCTCGACAGAGTCTGACGTGAGGGGATTGTCCATGGGGTTCATTGGAACCATCACCTCCGCGTCTACCCCGACAACTGTCTCCAAGGACCGTGGCACTGCCCATGGCAACGGTTCGCCCTTGCCCAGAACCAAGAAGACCACAGCTGCCGTGGTGAAGATGGCCGCCGTCAGGAAGAAGACGATCTGCCATTGCTCTCGCGTTTTCTGTGGAGAATGAATGAATGAATGAATGAATGAATGAATAAATAAATAAATGAATGAATGAATGATGAATGATGAATGATGAATGAATGAATGAATGAATGAATGAATGAATGAATGAATGAATGGAGTTTTACGACTTATCAGCCTCTGTAGACTATGTAAGGCCATTGACTACAAAATCACTAATGCTAGCTTGCCTTGGGCAAAGGCTGTTGTTATTTGTTGACTCCAGCCAAAAACCAAGGCTACAGCAAAATGTTGTTATGTTGTACTGTTATGTGGGGATTTTCTTCAGCCGTGGTAAGCTCCTAACATAACAACTGGCATTCTCTGGAGACAGAGATCAAATCCCCTGAAGACGGAGTGTGGCTGCCTATATGGCGGGGTGTTCAAAAACAGTCACACACGCGATCATCTCACCCACTTGGGTGATCCTGGGAGTGTTTAGCCCAGGTACGCAACAACAACAACAACAACAACTAATGCTAGTTAGAGTATATCAAGCTCGATTTTGTGTAGAGAGAGTTAAACAAGCAAGAAAAGTGACGAGAAGACTTTAGGAATAAAACTGATGAGGCAGGCCCTATGTCGATTTTTTGAAGATACACAAAGAGTGTGTATCGTTCTTCTGCCTTGTTTAGAATCGCAATTGCAGCAAGCGCACGTGTGAGTGAGCACGTGCACGAGCACATTTGTACCTGTCTGTGGAATGGACAGTGAACACAAGACAAGTGTGCAAACGATCAAAAATAGACATACAGACAGACACACACACAGACATTTTAAGTACACCCAGATTTATCCGTCCCAGGGATAGAACCACGGCACTGCGCCTCGCACATCGTCCAACCCCAAAGCATGCTCGCCCATCTCCACCTGTCTTAAAGACATGGTTTCAACAAGCGAGTAGAGGCTGAGAGGCTGACCGTGTACTCATGCAAGAGGGGAGAGTACTGGCGCAGTGCAGTGGTTCTATCCCTGGGACGGAAAAATCTGGGTGAATTTAAAATATCATGACAATGTCGGATGTTATACTGGCTGCAACCATGTGTCGTTAGCTTTGGTTCAACGTCCCAACCCTTCAAACTTGTTTAGGACAGACAGACAGACAGACAGACAGACAGACACACAGACAGACAGACAGACAGACAGACAGACAGACAGACAGACAGACAGACAGACAGACAGACAGACAGACAGACGGACGGACGGACGGACGGACGGACGGACGGACGGACGGACGGACAGACAGACAGACAGATGAATGAAAGCATCGACACGCTCACACCCTACCACTCACGTCAGGTGTCAATGCAGCCACCAGGTACGGCGTGGCGACGCCGGAAACCATGGCAACTACGTTACCTATGGTCATCATGGCTGCCGCAAAGCGTGGCGCGATGTCGTAATAGTTGACGAGGAAGCCCGAGTAGTTGCAGCCTGCCACGCCCACTGCCAGGGTCAGCATGACCACCGCCCCCAGATCCTGTCCGCAGCCCAGGAAACTCAGGCCTACCAGCAGTGCTGCAGGAATCAGCTGGCCTGGGGGCAGAAGGTCAGGGATGATGGTAATGGCGACGTCGACGATGACAATAGCGACGACGACGACGAGGACGACGGTGATGACGATAACGATTACGACAACGATTACGACAACGATGAAGAAGATGATGATGAAGATGACGACGACGACGACGACGACGACAACGACAAGGAGGAGGAGGAGGAGGAGGAGGAGGAAAACAGTGGAGACGACGACGATGACAAAGACAACGAAAAAGACGACGACGACGACGACAATGATGATCATAATGACGACGACAATGACATCAACGTCAATGAAAATAAAGGTAACATTATGTCGACGACGACAACCACAGTATTTATAGAGGTGGTGACGGTGATGGTGCTGATTAGGTTGATGTGACTGTGCATAACAAAACCACGTTACATGGTCGAAAGTTTTATTTATTAAAAAAAATCGACCTAAAACTATTCAACTTTTAAGTACAAATCCAAGAGAAAATAGCATATTTATGTTTGAATTTTATTTTAAAAGTGTGTGCAAAGCTCCCAATAATAATGTATGACCCAGCCCCTCATGACCTTGTCGTAAAAAAAATGCCCAGGGTCATTAGACTGGTTTTCCATGCACGGTCACATTGCTGTGAACGTCTCACAAAGCGGCTCCAGGGAGACAGAGGAGCGTGTTGGCAAAGAATAAGCGGGGCTCACTCTGAAAGAGGCAGCGGAAAGAACGGGGACATAAAAATCGGGGCTGGGTCCCTCAGGGAAAGTGCATGAGAGCAATGCAAGCTATTTCATCGACTGACTGCTGTTACATCGCTGTAATCACTGTAATGACAAGAACTTCCATGACGGTAACTTTTCCTACCTCAGCACATGTATATATATATATATATATATATATATATATATATATATATATATATATATATATATCCCACACTTGCTTGATAGCCAACCGCGAGGCCAGTAGTTGTGACCGTGCACGATAATAAAAGGCGTAAGTATGGAACATGAGAAGTACGGTATGTTCATGAAAAAAATAAAGCATGTTCACAGAGGAAATATTTATATACAAAACATTTACAGTTATTCAATTATCAGAAAAAAGTGTATTCTTGACTTTGTGCGTTTTTCTCGAAAACCGATTTTCGTACTTTAACCTTGCTTCTCATGCATGGACGTAAGATTAACTTTCAAACATGAAAACCGACCTGCCAGTCATGCATGAGGACGAGCTTCTTGAATAAATCCAATACGTACAGTTGTGTGAGGTTCACATTAATGAATGCGATTAAAATCTTTCCGCATTAGCACATTGTCCATTGTATATCAATGACTATTAACCCTGTCCCGATTAAGATTATGTTTGATATTTGTCCCTGGGTTATTTTATTAATGTTATTTATCAACAAAGGTTCACACGTCTTCCAATGGCCCTCTAACTTAAACAACAAAAATATTTATCCCACTCGTCTACCCCTTTTCTCTATTCTTCTTCATTAACATCTCCATCCCACCTCTTTCTTTCTTTCTTTCTCTCTGTCTTTTTTCTTTCTTTCTTTTTTTCTTTCTTTCTTTCTTTCTTTCTTTCTTTCTTTCTTTCTTTCTTTCTTTCTTTCTTTCTTTCTTTCTTTCTTTCTTTCTTTCTTTCTCTCTCTCTCTCTCATTCTTTCTTATTCTTTCTTATTCTTTTTTCCCTCTCTCATTCATGATCTTTCTTACTATCAGACATTAAACTACTTAGAGTGATGTTTCCTTATAAAGAACGTCAGCATATAGTTGCTACAGTTGTATTCGAACCTTCAGAGTAGAAAGCCTCGTCCAGCAAAAATAGTTGAGATATTTCCTGTTGACTTGAACTGACGTAAAAGAAATTAAGTGCGTCGGGAGACATGACATCCTACAACCGTTTCGTCTCAGTTGCGTTCCCCAGAGGGTAGCGACGTCTATCAAAAGCAACACAAGTGTCATACAGGACCGTTGGCGACGAGAGCTCGCGAAGCCCACTTTTTTCTCTTCTGGACTTGAACTTGTCCATGAAAACGCTCACCGTGAACGCTTATCTCCGAACGTTCTGATAGCTATGGATAGGATTCAATACTCTCTAGGGAACGCTTATCTCCGAACGTTTCTGATAGCTATGGATAGGATTCAATACTCTCTAGGGAACGCTTATCTCCGAACGTTTCTGATAGCTATGGATAGGATTCAATACTCTCTAGGGAACGCTTATCTCCGAACGTTTCCGATAGCTATGGATAGGATTCAATACTCTCTAGGGAATGCGCCTCTGGTTTCAGAGCTTATCTCCGAACGTTTCTGATAGCTATGGATAGGATTCAATACTCTCTAGGGAACGTTTATCTCCGAACGTTTCTGATAGCTATGGATAGGATTCAATACTCTCTAGGGAACGCTTATCTCCGAACGTTTCTGATAGCTATGGATAGGATTCAATACTCTCTAGGGAATGCGCCTCTGGTTTCAGAGATTACCTAAGCAAGTGATGACTTTCCTAGTTACTGCCACAGACAGAAGCCCGGATGTGATGAGCCTGTCTGCCACCTGGCCTGAGATGGTGATGACGATGAACATGGCGATGTAGGGCAGCATGCTGTAGACGCCGTTCTATAACAGCAAACACACGTTACACTTGGCAGTAAGATCAGAATGTCTTGTAGTAACAACAAAAACACAGTGTTGAACATTAGCACACGTTGACATGTCATTATACTTTGTTGTAACACTGCACCATTTTGTTGCACCACTTCATCTTGTCGTCGAATTGCAGTTGTCGGCGACTGAACGGTCCGCCCCAAACTTTGCTCCCCCCTCGGCGGCGTTCTTTCTATAGTCCGTTTCAACATTGCTATCTGCTCCCTCCGCTATCTGCTCATGCCCGAGAATCCCAAAAGACTGCGTGCGACCGGAAATAGACATTGGAAATTCGTCTCAGTCTGGATGATCCCCTCACACTGGTAAGTAGGTATTTGTTCTTGCAACAATGAATAGATCAACATGTGTTTGCATTAATCGGACAGATTTGCAGCGTAATGTTTTGTATGAGCAGAGTTTATAGGGTTATAACTTATCTTTTCTAAACTTACCCTCGCTCAAGTACCGAAGTCGAAGATAGAGATTTAATCCAGACTTTTAATACAAGAGAGGAGGGGGGGGGGGACCATTGGGCCCATGCCTATTAAAATAACAAAAGAGAGGGGGGGACCATTGGAACCATGCCTATTAAAATAACACAAGAGAGGGGGGGCCCATTGGGCCCATGCCTATTAAAATAACATAAGAGAGGGGGGGACCATTGGGCCCATGCCTATTAAAATAACACAAGAGAGGGGGGGGACCATTGGACCCATGCCTATTAAAATAACACAAGAGAGGGGGGGGGGACCATTGGGCCCATGCCTATTAAAATAACACATGAGAGAGAGAGAGAGGAGGGGAGGGGGACCATTCGGCCCATGCCTATTAAAATAACACAAGAGAGAGTGGCGGGACCATTGGGCCCATGCCTATTAAAATAACACATGAGAATGGGGGGGGGGGGGGGCATTGGGCCCATGCCTATTAAAATAACACAAGAGAGAGAGAGAGAGGGGGGGGGACCATTGGGCCCATGGCTATTAAAATAACACAAGAGAGGGGGGACCATTGGGCCCATGCCTATTAAAATAACAAAAGAGAGGGGGGGGGGACCATTGGGCCCATGCCTATTAAAATAACAAAAGAGAGGGAGGGGGGACCATTGGGCCCATGCCTATTAATAACACAAGAGAGGGGGGGGACCATTGGTCTCCCCTCTCTCTGGTGCTATTTTAATAGGCATGGGCCCAATGGTCCCCCCCCCCCTCGCTTGTGTTATTTTAATAGGCATGGGCCCAATGGTCTCACCCCCTCTCTTGTGTTATTTTAATAGGCATGGGCCCAATGGTTCCCTCCCCCTCTCTCTCTCTTGTGTTATTTTATTAGGCATGGGCCCAATGGCCCCCCCCCCTCTCTCTCTCTCTCTAATGTGTTATTTGAATAGGCATGGGCCCAATGGTCCCCCCTCTCTCTGGTGTTATTTTAATAGGCATGGGCCCAATGGTCCCCCCCCCCCCTCTCTTTAGTTATTTTAATAGGCATGGGCCCAATGGGCCCCCCCCCCCTCTCTATGTGTTATTTTAATAGGCATGGGCCCAATGGTCCCCCCCCCCCTCTCTCTCTCTCTCATGTGTTATTTTAATAGGCATGGGCCCAATGGTCCCCCCACCCTCTCTTGTGTTATTTTAATAGGCATGGGCCCAATGGTCCCCCCCCCCTCTCTCTGGTGTTATTTTAATAGGCATGGGCCCAATGGTCCCCCCCCTCTCTTGTGTTATTTTAATAGGCATGGGCCCAATGGTCCCCCCCCCCCTCCTCTCTCTCTCATGTGTTATTTTAATAGGCATGGGCCCAATGGTCCCCCCCCCTCCTCTCTCTCTCATGTGTTATTTTAATAGGCATGGGCCCAATGGTCCCCCCCCCCTCTCTTGTGTTATTTTAATAGGCATGGGCCCAATGGTCCCCCCCCTCTCTTTTGTTATTTTAATAGGCATGGGCCCAATGGTCCCCCCCCTCTCTATGGTGTTATTTTAATAGGCATGGGCCCAATGGTCCCCCCCCTCTCTATGGTGTTATTTTAATAGGCATGGGCCCAATGGTCCCCCCTCTCTTTTGTTATTTTAATAGGCATGGGCCCAATGGTCCCCCCCTCCTCTTTCTCTCATGTGTTATTTTAATAGGCATGGACCCAATAGTCCCCCCCTCTCTTTTGTTATTTTAATAGGCATGGGCCCAATGGTCCCCCCTCTCTTTTGTTATTTTAATAGGCATGGGCCCAATGTTCCCCCCCCCCCCTCTCATGTGTTATTTTAATAGGCATGGGCCCAATGGTCCCCCCCTTTCCCTCTCGTTTAGCTTAAGATTACACCCGAATCACGCTGACCGTTAAGCTGCACGGAGTACAGTACCGCCGAGCAAGTACGTTTGTCACAAAACGCAGATACATTAACGCGACCGGATCTTAGCATAACTCCCTGGGCATGGGAAGTCAGTGGGGTCTCGACTGACAGAGCAATGTTGAAACGGACTATACGGTCGCGCACATTCTTTTGGGATTCTCGCGCATGAGCAGATAGAGGAGGGGGGACCAAAGTTTGGGACGGACCGTTCAGTCGCCGACACAGTATCCAGAGATGGTACATATGCATCGTAAAAAGTAATGTGTGCTGGAATGTCTTTGGCTCCGATTCTCATAGTTTGATATCTCTCTCTCTCTCTCTCTCTCTCTCTCTCTCTCTCCCTCACATACATATACACGCAAACCACACACACACACACACACACACACACGCACACACACACACGCACACACACACACACACACACACACACACACACACACACACACACACACACACAAACACTGCTGTTAAAAATATTCTTTAAAAACCCTATTATAATGCTTGACCAATGGTTCAATCATTTAAAAAAAGCACCGTCAAGAGGTAATACAGTCACCAAATAAACTGCCGGATACAAAACAACTGGCTCACACACTACTGTCACCAGTGGTGGACTGCATATGAACCTACTATGTTAGGTGGTAACTACGTCGTAGTTGTGTACTTCGTTGTTCACAACTTTGAGTTGTTCCCAATTACGACAGTAAGGTGTGCATGAGACGCTACTTGGTCGCCACAACGAAGTAATGACCCAGATGAATATTTATTATTATCTTGGGATATCCCATCTAATGCGCATGGGTAGAGGTCACTACAAGAGGTGAACTAGCCAACTCTTTGCACAATTCAATGGCGGACTTGTCTCTGGTTTGCACAGAAAACGCTAAATTTCGGGATACTAGAGACCCATCCAAAGAAAATGTAAGCCATGAACAGCATTCATTTATCAAAGCTGTATGTTGAATGCATCAATAGGTCGTGAAAGCTCCTACATTTTACAAATGGAATGCAGGTCGACGCATCCACGCCGAAGCATGTGTTGACATTGTGTACAAAGCTAGTTTTACTTGATGCCATGAACACGATGCATTTAAAATGGAGTTTTGTTATGTAAACACTGTTCAGATTAAATTGCTTTATTTTTGTAAATGAGGAAATGCGTGTTGACGTACGCCAGGGTTTCACGAGTTTGGTGGGGAAAGTGCGCGCTGAGGCTCGAGCGAGAGCGTAAAATCATATCAACACAAACGATGGCAACACAAGCTTCGGCGTGGATGCGTTGATCTGCATTCCATTTGTAAAATGTAGGAGCTTTCACGACCTATTGATGCATTCCACATACAGCTTTGATAAATTAATGCTGTTCATGGCTTACATTTTCTTTGGATGGGTCTCTAGTATCCCAAAATATAGCGTTTTCTGTGCAAACCGGAGACAAGTCCGCCATTGAGTTGTGCAAATAGTTGGCTACTCAGCCGTATAGTGATGATACAGAGCACCACTAAATTTTGGGTTGTTTAGTCGCCAACTTAGGAGGTAACTACGCGTAGACAGCTTTCATGCACACCTTACTTCGCAATTTAGTAGCAAACTTCCGATTTAGCTGCCAACAACCGTGTAGTAAGTTCATATGCACCCCACCACAGTTGTCCCACGCTCCCATTCGACTCGTATCTCTTAATGAAGAATCACGACGCTCCTGGCACGCTTACTAAATGGGAACTAGTATGTATGGAACGGCATTACGTCATTTGCGGCAAGCTGGACTACTGGAAGGAGCATACCGAGGCGATGTCGAGCTGCAGGATCTCCTTCATGTAGATGGGCAGGTTGAGCAAGAACAGAAGCAGGCCCCAGTCAAAGGCCAAATGGACGCTGACGTTGGCCCAGAAGGGAGCGCAGCTCAGTATCTTCCTCACAGGCAGTGGGTCCTTCTGTAGAAGGCACCGGCAAGAATGGTAGACACTTTGCTGGGGTGGGGGGGTGGGTGGGTGGGTGGGTGGGGGGAGAGAGAGAGAGAGAGAGAGAGAGAGAGAGAGAGAGAGAGAGAGAGAGAGAGAGAGAGAGAGAGAGAGAGAGACTGAGACTGAGACTGAGACAGAGTCAGAGACAGAGTCAGAGACAGAGTCAGAGACAGAGTCAGAGACAGACAGACAGACAGACAGACAGACAGACAGACAGACAGACAGACAGACAGACAGACAGACAGACAGACAGACAGACAGACAGACAGACAGACAGACAGACAGACAGACAGACAGACAGACAGACAGACAGACAGACAGACAGACAGACAGACAGACAGACAGACAGACAGACAGACAGACAGACAGACAGACAGACAGACACACATGACACACAGACAGACACACAGACAGACACACAGGCAGACACACAGACAGTCACACAGACAGACACACAGACAGACACACAGACAGATGGACGGACGGACGGACGGACGGACACAAATACAGACAGACACACGTATAATGAAATTTAGTAAATACAACTTTATCTGCTAAACACAATCACACTCAGGCGAGATAGGTGCCTGGACCAGGTAGTCCGACCAGTCTCTCCGGCATTGACTGATTCCCAAACATTAATTTCAATACGGATATTTCCGTAAGTCAGACGCTATGCCGAAATTGAGCGTCACCCCTGTAAATTTGCCCCAGGTGAATCACACGCCCATTCCGTCCACGTGATTCCGCTCCATGTAGCACGAATCACTCAGTAAAAGCAACATTCAGCGACTATGACAATAACATTTAGTCTGGGATGACTTGAAACTGGAATGCATGGATACAGGGCCAAGTTGTGCTCAGTCAGAGTTGAAAGTGAGCGAAAAAGGTCTCTTGCAAGAAGTCACATGTTGTGAAGCACTGGAAAATGCTAGAGCATTATGGATGTTTCCAGCTTTGACTGGAGCCCCATCGACAGAGTCTGGTTACATCGCGTAGTCAGGGCGGAGCCGCTTTAGAGGTGTCATTTGACGTCTCTACACGTTGATTTTAGCAAGCCCAGTCTCGACAATATTCTAGTGGCATTGCAAAAAGTATTTGAGCCTGTGAGTGAGTGAATGTGTGTGTGTGTGTGTGTGTGTGTGTGTGTGTGTGTGTGTGTGTGTGTGATATATATATATATATATATATATATATATATATATATATATATATATAGAGAGAGAGAGAGAGAGAGAGAGAGAGAGAGAGCGAATAACACAGCGTGAAGACAGACAAAAGTACGAGATCGAGTCCCGAGAGTGAAGTGCAATGATGGTATTGCTGTGAACTGATCGTATCGTTGTGAATCGACGAGTGCGTGAACAAAGGTTTTTCGAAACTACTACCGGATTTTGATTTCGACTTTCCCGGTGCAAGCGAGGAGAGCCCCCGTATCTACTGGACGTTGCGAGGGAGACGTTTGCAGCAGACACACTGCAATTACAAATCCATAACAAAAAATGTATGTTTTGTGATTTAGTTGAAAAAGTCTTGTTGGAATGCTCGCAGAGCTCCCACCTTCTTCTCGGAGTGCTGGGACTTTCCAACGGTCGTCCTTATGTAGCGTTGCTCCGCTTCAGAGATCCAAGGATGAGATTCAGCCGTGTCTCGGATGACCAGGAACCACACCAAGGTGCAGACCACTCCTCCGACGCCTGATGAAAAGGGGAAGAAAGCGGCCATTATCTTTGCGCTTTCACCTCAGTCGTGAGACTCGCATCTCTGGGAAAGCTGCAATCAGACGGAACCCAGTGAATCATTTTGAGAATTAGACACTGCATGGGTTTTTGCATCGTTCATCACTGTTCAATTCCAGAAAACTAACAGAGGCCAAGTCACCTAGAGAGTGTCGAGTAACACATTGTCTTTGCCAGAACACCATCTAGTGCAAAACCATTGGGACAAAGTCGTGAGCCGTGAAGCTAATGCCTATTCGAACATCGGGTTCAACTCGCAAGCAGAAAACGAGAAAGCAATAATTACACTCCTGGTGGATGCGTGATACTGATAATCAGGCAAGTCCTTTGATTCTTTAAGATAAAGCAGGATCATTACACTGCCTCGGTCAGGCATGAAGTACAAATGAAGGCCTTCTATCAGTGACCCGTAAAGGCCCAGTTTCTTCCAATACGTGTTCTAGGCCTCGTCCTAGTTGTATTTGGAGGGTAGACGCTACACACTGTGTGGCAGACGTGTCTATCGAGGCAAAAACCATGTTACCATGACGGGTGTACTTGAAATTTAGAACAAGTATTACGTGCAAAAAGTGTTACGATTGGGTCACCTAAGCACATACCCGACTTAAAACATATTATACCAAGGCATTAAACATTTATTACAACAGGTGTGTACCTAAAACCTTGAATGAATATTCCGAAAGAAAAACGATGTATTAGGTCACCTATCCACTTGCGTGAATGGTAGATCGTTGTAACTACAGGAATGGCCAGGTGAAGTCAGGGTTGAGCAAAAGCAACAGCAAGATAACCTTGTTCACATGATCTTCCAAACAGGCTATGGCAGTATTACAACATAACTGCACAGCACTTGTAACATCGGAGAGACTCCCGCCGATTTGGGTAATCGTCCACTCTACTTTAATACAACAGTCGAGGACTCTCGTTGTTTGATCAATTATCTAAATGCTTTTCAACTACAACAAAACATACGCGGTGCATTTACAGATGGATATAACCTAACGGAATTCCTTTTCTTTTCACCTGTGTACAAACTTCGGTAAACTTGAACACATTTTCTTTTAAAGCTCTGAACCCGTGTGCGGTGAAAAGTTTGAAATTGAAAATGTATAATCACACGACTGTATACTACCACGAAGAATATTTGAATACACAAACACAGAGTCTCGTGAAGAAATGAGTTTGAA
>JAWQFJ010021240.1:12500-15000 GCA_034096865.1 Theodoxus fluviatilis | reverse complement strand
CACAAACCATGCTGTTTGGAGTCCGTATGGACACGTTCAAAAACGTCTTTAAAGCAAAAGTGTGCACCTTTTCAATAGCGTCACACTTCCCCGTTCCCCAAAGTTCAGCTCGATATCAAAGGATTGGTTGGATTTGAGTGTCAAACAGTTTGAAAAACACCTTTAGGGAGAAACATAATATTTTTCTCTGGGATCTCAGGATTTGTATTACACCAGTTTTTGCTCTGTCTGCCAGGTCTATAAGAGTCACATTCGAACACAATGTATTGGACAGAGTAATTCCAAGGTATTTGTAACTTTTGGTTGTTTCGGCACAGCTTTCTCCCAGCTTTCACTTTCCGCGTCTCGATAAGCGACCGCCACGCCTGAATACTATTATCTTAGTTTTGTCAGTATTCATTTGGAGACCGACCTTGTCAGCTGCTTCCTTAAGAACTGTTAATTGATTCTTAAGTCCAACCACGGTGTCAGATAGCAATGCTACATCATCAGCATATAGTAAAGCATACAACTGGTCATTGTCTGGCTTTAGCTGTACACCATGTTTTCCTTTTGCAATGACATAGGAGGCTACCGAGTTGATTACGCATAAAAATAAAAAAGAAATAAAAACGCAGCCCTGCTTTACGCCGCAGGATGACGTGAACCAGTTTGTGGAACGACCGTTCCACCGTACACAGCAATCAACATGGAGATATATCGATTTAAGCATATTCAGCGTATTAATATCTACACCATACTCACCCAAAATCTTCCAAATTGCACCTCTGTTGACCAAATCAAAGGCTTTAGTAAAGTCTACAAATGCGATGTAGAGTTTCCGTCCTCTATTGAGGTACTTTTGCACTAGAGGGTAGAGTGAAGACGTTATCGATAGTGCTGTATCTCTTTCTGAAACCAGCTTGTTCTTCTAATACCATGCTTTGTTCCTCGGCCCACTCCTCCAATCTATTCTTCAAAACATGAGTAAAGACTTTACTTAAAGAGCTAGTCAGTGACATACCTCTGTAATTGTCTGGTTTGTTTGGAACTCCTTTTTTATAAAGGGGAACAATTACAGACTTCGACCATTCTGTTGGGATTTTGAAGGAAGACATTCTCTGGTTGAACAGATTAGTCAAGTGAGGAATGAGGAGCACACTACTCATTTTGATCATCTCATTCAGGATTCCATCATGACCTGCACTTTTCGCGCGTTTTAGGTGTCCAATTGCCAGGCGGACCTCCAGCTGAGTAATCGGTCTGTGAGGCACAGTGCTCACCTGATAAACAGGTTCCTCTTCCTGTGTTTCGCGTCTTTCATTGCTTGTTGTATATACAGATTAAAAGTGTCTAAACCATTGTTCAATATCTATGTTAACACTCCTGCGTTTTCTACCAGCATCCTTTTCATGTTTGTCCAGAAAGCTTTGGGGTCTCTATAAGACCTTTCGAGTGAACTTACAATTGGTCTTTTGTATTTCAGTCTCTTTTCTTTAGTAAGCTTCTTGTAATGTTTCCTTTTGTTTACATATAATATTCTATCACAAACCCTGTGTGTGCGAGTGAATTTCACGAGAAGATTCCTCACAATTCGTTTCTCAGCCAAACATTCTGCGTCAAACCATACCGGCTTCTTGCTTATCGAAGGGCTGCTGTAGACGATTCTTTTTCTCATTTCCTCTGCCGATTTCATCAGGCACGTAGTAATCCGTTCAGTTACTTCATCCACGCTGGATATGCTAGTGCCAGTAGATTCCGGTTCAGTCGCACCAAAACTGGAAATATTTTCGGACACGTTTTGGAAGTAGTTTTCTGCTTTACTTTCATCCCACATAACCTTATCAGTATATACAGTATGGTATAGTGGAGGAGCAGTCGCTGAAGTAGATGGACACCTAAGCTGTAGTTCAACTCCCCGGTGCGACGAAATTTCATTTAACACTAATTTCAAGGTGTTGGCAAGATGCAGCAACTCTTTTGACACAATAAAGTAGTCGATTGTGCTACAACCGTGACAGCTGATGAATGTATACTCCCTACTTTTGTGACTATTGATGTATCCGTTTAATATTATCATATCGTGTCCTAGGCACATTTGTAGTAGCGAACGTCCGAATTCGTTTGTGTTTTTATCGGCCGATTCCCTAGAATGTTCATAAAGTTCACAGTCTATATCACTAAAATCGAAGCTTGAAAATGCATTGGCATCCCCTGTGCGTGCGTTAAAGTCTCCGCAAAGAACCATATTGCAATCAGGGAAGCGACTTTGCAGATCTAGTAAATAGTCTTCCAGTCGAGTGATTCCATTTGTGTCCGCTGTACTCTCAGTATCATAAAAATTCGAGCCCTGTGGAGGGACATGCACACCCACGAGAAGAATGTCATTTTCTAATAACAGAAATTCTTTGGTTATCTTTAGTGCTATTGTGTTTTCTAGGTCACATCTTATGTGTATTATGAAATGATGTAGTGTATTTCGCACAAGGGAGATGACACCGCTAGAATTTCTTCCGAATTC
>JAWQFJ010021240.1:0-7500 GCA_034096865.1 Theodoxus fluviatilis | reverse complement strand
CCAGACCAAAGCCTTATCAGTGGGAACGTGCTATAAGTGCAACTAATTATGGACATGGGTTATCTTAGTTTAGAGGGTCAGATAAGCACACATCTCTCGGCCCACAGCATCCTTATACCTACCACTTGTGACAACTCCAGGGGCCAAGCTCCTTTCAAGCAAGGGCCGGCATCGCCTAAAGGCCTAATGCTAAGCTGGCCAATGCTATAAAATAAAACTGACAAAAACCCGGCTCCTGATGTCGCAACCACAAAGGTAGATTGCTAATTACCTTTCTTATGGCATCTAGATTGTGTATGTCAAGTTTGAATCCAGCAGCATAAGTGGTACTGAAATGCATAGCGACGAACATAGAAACACACACACACACTCACACACACACGCACACACGCACACACACATGCGCGCGCACACATACACATACATGGAATCTCACAAACACACACATACACACACACACACACATGTACACACACACACACACACGCGCGCGCGCGCACGCACACACACACACATATATACACACATACACACACATACACTCATTCACACGCATATATACACGCACATGCACACACACATACACACACATACACACACATACACATACATATGCACACACACATGCACACACATGCACACACATGCACACACCCATACGCACAAACATGCACACACACACTTACACACACACGCACACACACGCATACACAAACATACATATACACAAACACACACACACACATGCACATGCACACACACACGCGCGCGCACACACACACACACATACACACACACACATATACACACACATGCACACACACATACACACAAACATGCACACACACATACACACAAACATGTTCACACACATACTCACACACATATACACACACATACGCACACATACACAAACATACACATACACACACACACACACAGAGAGGAAAGACAACACACGAAAACACCAGCAGGGCCGCCTTACCGAAACAGCTCCAAGGACAAGACGTAGTCCAATCAGGGCGTAGGGACTCCAAGTGGCCACAACAGGTGTCAGAAGGGTCAAGGCCGAGGTCAAGGTCAGGCTAATGGTCACGGTGAGGCGGAAGCCAAGGCGTCGAGCCAGCAGCGAGCTGGGCACCTGGAGAACTAGGAAGGTCCAGAAGTAGGAGCCCAGTAGCCAGCCCTGCAGGCTCTTGTCCCACACGAGACTGCCATCCTGTCATTAAAAAGGGCATTACCTGAACGACGTGTTTCACATCGCAATACTCCGCACCTTGCCGCCATTCCCATGCCATCCCCGACCGCAAGTGCTGTGTGCGCTTGTTTTGGCATTTTTCTACTTAGATTATATGCTCTGAGTTTAGCGACCACGCAATCCCATACAAGAACTGCTGAAGACGATGAAAATATCGCACTGGAGTTTAGAAGAACAATATCATACAAATTGGTGACGGCAGCTATGGTTTTTATGGTCGTTGTTCGATGGTGTCTGTGTTGTTGATGGTGACTGTTATTGATGATGACTGTATTACTGATGGTGACAGTGTTATTGATTGTTGATGGTGACTGTGTTATTGATGATGACTGTGTTATTGATGGTGACTGTGTTATTGATTGTTGATGGTGACTGTGTTATTGATGGTGAATGTGTTGTTGATTGTTGATGGTGACTGTGTTATTGATGGTGAATGTGTTGTTGATGTTGATGGTAACTGTGTTATTGATGGTGGAAATTACACTGCGTTACTGCAGGAAGAGTGGCAGCATCGACAAATGCAGAAGGAGCTGGAGCTGAACAAAAAGAAGAAATATTATAAGTAGTAACAGAATTAAATATTGGAAGGAGGAGCAGTTGCAGTAGCAGTAGCAGTAGCAGTAGCAGTAGCAGTAGCAGTAGCAGTAGCAGTAGCAGTAGCTCCTCCTCCTCCTCCTCCTCCTCCTCCTCCTCCTCCTCCTCCTCCTCCTCCTCCTCCTCCTCCTCCTCCTCCTCCTCCTCCTCCTCCTCCTCCTCCTCCTCCTCCTCCTCCTCCTCCTCCTCCTCCTCCTCCTCCTCCTCCTCCTCCTCCTCCTCCTCCTCCTCCTCCTCCTCCTCTCCTCCTCCTCCTCCTCCCCCTCCCTACCTCCGACATTGTTCTCTCAGACAAACGACGGCAGCCGCCTTCCTCATGTGGCAGGGAATGGTTCATGGCGAGGATGGAGGAATTAGCGGGAAGCTGGATGACGTCAGAGGTGACGTTGTGGCGAGAGAGCAGGTCCACCGCGGTGTGGTTGACCATGCAGACCACGGCCATGCTGAGGTTGACGCGTTGGAAGAAGAGGAAGCAGACGCCCAGGAAGGATATGTAGGCAATCTGGAAACGCACGGAGCGCCACCATGGCGGACCTGGAAAAAGACGGAAAGGGAAAGAGAAGGTGATGAGTTGAAAGCAATCGATGCATGCATGTATCGTTTGCACACAGAGACGTTTGGACAAAGCAGAACAATCACGCACGCGTGCACACACTAAACAAATAAAGGTACGACTTCAGGTGACGGGCGCCTCTCACACGTTAGGGCGAGAAGAAGGTCAGAGTTAAGGTTTTGAGTTACGGTTTATGTGGTAAAGGGTAAAAGGATAAGGGTTAAATTTGAATATATGTTAGGGTTTGCTCTAGCACTTGACGCACAATCTGTATAAGTTTCCCTCCTTGTGAGCCACACATTTCTAATCTGTGAAAGTTTGAAAGCATTCTTTCACCGCCCTATCACGAGTGCATTTCGTCAGCTAAACCACGAAGGTGCCTTCCAGGCTTTCCTTGCAGAAGGCCAGTGACCCCAAAGGACAAGACAAGTGCGCTGCTGACCCACAAACCTGTGAACCACACAAAATTTACTTGAGTTTTTCATTTGCCTGGTTCTTTCGATGCCACTTGATCTGCCTCACAGGTGTTGATTTCATGCTTACGTCTGTCTGCTCTGGGAACGTGCTCATCCTCACGTTCAGAGAGGAAAACTCTGTCGCCCTTCTGTTTGTGGGAAGTGACCTTGACATCATCACCTCCATTTCAGTGCGAAGGTCTCTCGAGTATTTTTCCGTTTTGGATGTCTTTTAATTAGAACTCGCTTGGAAGAAAACAGCGTTCGTGTGCACATGTGCATAAGTTTTAGTTTGTACCTATAGTTGTTCATCTGCATAATACACACTGTAGATGAAGACAGTTCTTCTCTTTGTCCAGGAAGACTGATCAGGACACACCGTTTTTGCCTGGGTAGCATATGGACGTCCCCTGTAATAGTACAAATTACAAATGAATCCGAACCAAGATCAGATGACAAGAAGAATATTTGTTTAGTGAGCTATCACAGGGGGTTAACGGGGGTGGGGGTGGGGGTGAGAAAGGGGTAGGTGGTGGATGGGGTTGTGGAGGTTGCTAGTGGGGTGGAGGTAGAATGGTTGGCAGAGAGCGAGGAGGGGTAGGGGTGGGGTGGGGTGGGGGGTGGAGAGAAAAATGAGTGGGGATTCTGATCTACAAGTATTTGAACGTTTTTTTATTACATTCTTCACAGAAAGTGGTAGCATTGCAGTCAGAATTGCTACTTTCACAACCCGTTTCCAGGTCTTCATTGGTTCACCACATGGTATTCACTTTACATCACAATGCTTTCCAGCGAGAGTTTTAAATTTGGTATCGTGACGTTATTGACTTGCGCATGCACACAAAAAGGTCTAATGAGGGTTGTCTTTTCGATGGCCAGGGAAAAACTAGCAGTTTTACGAAGTAATATCTCGCCCCCAAAAAGTGTTCTGATTTTCAAAGCCTTCACTGATAGGTTTACATTTTTATCATTTATCTGCTAACAGTACAATTTGGGCTTGCTCAAGTGGATCTTTAAGCTTGAACTTAACTGTTGGAACCAACGATTCGGCGAACCACGTATTGCGTACGAAAATATCGTCAGCGAACTTGTTCAGAATACGGTAGTTCGAACAAACCTAGTTTTTGTTTTTGAAATGACTGTCTGACACGGATACATCACTGACTTTCATGACACATATACGTCACTGACTGTCATGAGACGCATACGTCACTGACTGTCATGACATACATACGTCACTGTCATGACATGCACACGTCACTGACTGTCATGACATACATACGTCACTGACTGTCATGACACACATGCGTAACTGACTGTCATGACACGCATGCGTCACTGACTGTCATGACACGCATACGTCACTGACTGTCATGACACGCATGTCACAGACTGTCACGACACGCATGTCACTGACTGTCATGACACGCATACGTCACTGACTGTCATGACACGCATACGTCACTGACTGTCATGACACGCATGTCACTGACTGTCATGACACGCATACGTCACTGACTGTCATGACACGCATATGTTATTGACTGTCATGACACGACGAGGTCACAAGCTGAATTCGAGGCAATCAAATCAACCAAAATGGCCTCCCGCGTACATAGCAACAATAAATATTTTGCGCTACTTCTTGTTCTAAGTGAAAATAATGAAGGCCGAGATATATTACGTACGGGGAAAATATCGCAAGATGAAGGCAACACTGCCCACTGTTCTTTTTAGCGGCACGAATAATTAGTGTTTTGCATGCAAACCGAAGGAGAAAAATGGTGGACAACATTTGTTAATTTGTTACAGAAAACAACAAACCTCCAGACACGAAAAAGCTCTCTCTTAACAGCCAATCAGAGCAAAGGTTTAGAGTAGTTCCTACAGCATGATCTAGAAACCTCTAACTTGGTTCGACGATCCTTCCCAACTTACGTAGTTCGTGAGCCAAGAGTTCCTTTAGTTAAGAAACTACGGTGCGCGAATTTAGTTCGCCGAACCCTCCTAACATAGTTCTGGAACCAAGAGATAGCCCTGCTAAGAACAGACTTAAGTGGAACAGATAGATTGTGTCTCTAGCAGAAAAAAATAGACCTACAAAGTGAAAAAAAAGAATATAGTACGCACTCAACACAAGTGTGTTTCTCAACAGGGTAGTCGCTATCGAGATCTAATAACACACCTACACACACACACACACACACACACACACACACACACACACACAAAGGCACGCACAACAACGCACGTTCAAGACGCGCAGAGAGAGAGAGAGAGAGAGAGAGAGAGAGAGACAGAGAGAGAGAGACAGAGAGAGACAGAGAGAGAGAGAGAAAGAGAGAGAGAGAAAGAGAGGAAGGAGAGAGAGAGAGAGAGAGAGATAGAGAGAGAGGGAGGGAGGGTGGGGACGGTTGGACAGTCTTACGGACAGACAGACGGACAGACAGACGGACAGATACGGACGGAAGAACGGAGAGAGACAATCAGATAACGAGATAGAAAGAATGACAAACACACACGTACATACATTCACATAGACACACGCGCGCGCGCTCACACATGCACACACACACACACACACACACACACACACACACACTCACACACACATACACACACACACTCACACACACTCTCACACACAGACACAGACACAGAAAAAAACACACACACAGAAAAACACACACACAGAAAACACACACACACACACACACACACACACACACACACACACCAAGCGAGTGAGCGAATGAGTGAGAGAGTGAGAGAAAGAGAGAGCGAGCGAGCGAGCGAGAGAGAGAGAGAGAGAGAGAGAGAGAGAGAGAGAGAGAGAGCAGTTTTACACACAACTGATAGGATTTCTTACCGATATCTCGCTCTTTCCTGTGATGGCTGGCTTGGTTCCCAAGAGCACCAGGCATGCTCAAGGCGGAGACGGCACAACGGCTGGCTAACTCAGCACAAAGCTTCTTACAACTAGCAGAACAGCGAAAGTCGCGCTCCCAGCAACGTCAAACCTCTGGCCACCAGTCTTTCACCCTCCTCACAAGCTGCTAGGAATGACTTGGCCACGTGACTATGGCCGGAGAAGAGTTTGCCAGGAGTCATATGGTAATTAGCAGCACAGCCATGATGGTAAGTTGCATAACTTCCGGTGCTATATGTTGGGATATGTTTCAGGTCTGTGTTGAGGAGTGATCATCGCTAGATCGTGTCAAAAGGATGGAATTAAAGCATGCAAAAAGTTTCATTAGATCAAAAACTATTCAAAAATAGTCACAATAGACTATTGTAACGAATAATTTCTCCACAAAACCCGCAGAAGATAAGTAAACAAACCACACCGTATGTACCTAGCAGATGAAAACGATCGAACCGTAGCCACTACGCCAGCAGACGATCGAGCTAGTGTGATATAATGTTTCATGTAAAGCTCGAATGAGTGGCAGCAGATTTATAACTGTTTAGTTCTGGCTTGAATTGACAATTTTGTTTCCCTGGTCTGGCGAGGACAGAAAATTCACAATCATCGAATCGATGAGTGCAGGATCAACTTGCTCGCATTCGGCGTAATGTAACAAGTAAAAATGGCATTAAAGCACACAACAAAGTTTCATGACAACCAAAATCACCAATTACATTAATAACTGACCATTTTTACACTTCCAGCTATGTGCTCAAACCGTACAAAGCAAACAAAACACACTGCGGGGAGTGTCCGGGACACGCATCAAAACTCAGTGCACGAGTGATCATTTCGTTTTGCTCTCATTTGTTTCATCTGCTCCGACATGATAAGCTGGCTATGCCAAGAAACCAACATCTAAATCGGAGTAGTGATTACACTCCCAGAGTGTCACTGTTTCTGTAAAGCTGTTGATTGACCCAGGTGTACCCGGCATTGTTGTATGGTGACCACAGCTTGGGGAGTGGACCAAAACAGGCACAAACGTGGCAAAAAGCGCATACGTTTGCACTGTAAGCGCTTCTTCTAGTAGATCTGAAAGAGACCAATATACGATGTGTATAGCGAACTGGGAGAGATACTCTCTTTTCTATCACCACCACACTTCAGGCGGTTAAATATTCGGTTTTAGATTGTGCAAACTGCGAACAGCACAGAATAGCCAAGCAGAATATGATTATAATATAGTCTCGCTACCTATTTACCCGAAGATATGAATTGGGTTAAAACAACCAGAAATGCGCTTTTATCTGTCATTGCTTAATAACACTTTGGTTTTGTATTACATATCGTGTCACTTTTGACGCCAACATCGGACGAGAAGAGTTTCCTTCGTAGTTTTGAAAACAAATATCTAGAGACGTACTGCAAAATTGAGTTCGGCACTTGACGAAAGCAACAGATTTGAATTTTTATGTGACTTTGTTTAAAAAGTATACCTTTGAATGCGAACAATAATTTAATCATGTTTTAAACATACAAGAAAATTTCGTGATCCTGTGTATGCGTTTCCGTTTCGTGAAGGTAATGATCTGGAAGTCAATTACGGTCGAGAAAATAAGATAATTTTGACAAGAAACCAGTCCATTCCCGTGACGAAATCGACAACGACGCTACACTTTTTAGTAACTGTCGTATGTCTGATGACAATTAGATCAGAAATATTTAGTCA